>APFE030534532.1:8762-30613 GCA_000404065.3 Pinus taeda | reverse complement strand
TGGTTAAGATTTTGATATTGAACTGGCTAAGATTTTTCTTCCTTCTGTGAAATTGTGTGTTCTATAATGCTTATTTTCCATTCACTATGTATAGCATATAAAGTGTGTCTAATGGAGTAGGAAGATTGCAAAGTCTTGTGATCCTTGAACTATGTTACAAGCTAGAAACCCAACGGGGTAGGGTAGGTGCATCCCCACAAAGGGGTCACAAATACTAAAGTTGGTATTGGCTAGTGCCTTGAGCTAGAAAATTTCCTTTAACCTTGTATTAACAGTGAGTCTGGAGAGGATTCTAATATTATCTTTATAAGATTTATATAGTTAAGATTGACGAATAAAATTCATGAGACATGAGCTAGGATGTCCTTGCAAGGTGGTTGTTGATTATTGGAAGCTATGATGGCCATTATGTCAGGCCAGGTGGTCGCACTCCCTTGATCGTGATCACGATTGTGATCAAGATGGAAGACTTCATAGTCTAGATTGATTGTTTAGCAGTGATAATTAGTGGGCTCATTCACAAAAGCTTCTATTTCCCTAATCCTTTTTATAGAGTTATCAGATTCAATTTCCAAAGGTTTTAATTACACTATAGAGTTGAGTTCTGAGAGAGTTGTGATTCACAGTGTTAAGCATAGCAGCTATGACACTTAAATGAAGACAAGCATAGTAGATGTAGCAGACTCTGTTATAAGCTTACCTGCATATTATAAGGGACTTGGTTGGCTTTTTCATAATTTTATAAATAAGTTCCATGTCGTGGAAATGTGAAAAAAAAAACAGTGATATTGCCACATGTGGCTCTTGTCATATATGGTTTTATACTTTTTCAAAAAATTCTCTAAGAGTTCACAATGCTAAGATTCACTAAGACCTTACAAAGTTTTATTGTTTAGTGAAAGACTCGCCAAGATCTTACAAGATTTTATAATTGAGTAAAATATTCGCCATGCCTCATGAGAGATTCGCCAAAAAATTATATATACATATTATATTATTGATAAATCGGCTTCCATTTTTCCTATATACCATGGAGATTCGACCATTTATTATACATATAAATTTAGCGGGGGTTCTTAAAATTTTCCCTGATCGCATCGCAAACATGCAACGGTATTGATCGAGACAAAGAGACTAGCGATATGCGATTAAAAGTGGACCCGAGGATATTTATAAATGTGGGTTCATGACATTTAAGATCCAACCCAAGGGAAGAAATCCAAGTTACTACAACACCATCGGCTTCAATGTGCCATTCGACGCAACAACAATGAATAAGATTTCGCAGGGTTTTGACGAAGATGTCAACCTACAAAAGATGAAAAACAAAGGAAAAACAGAATAGGAGTTACAAATTAAAAGAGGAAGCCGAAAAATGGCGCCTGCTCTGATACCATGTCAAACCAAGAGGTAACTCCTCAAGTCAAAACATATCTTATTCATTCAGGTTGTTCATTATTATATACAAGAGGGAGTGACTCTTCGGTTCATCTCCCGATGACTCTCTATCTTCTCTATTATTTATTTACATTAATTACAGTTGTACACCCAATCCCTTTGATTAGGTTTCAACAAAAACTTTCAAATCCTATCCTATCCTACCTTGGATTTTCCATCCCTTATCCTTAGATCTCATCCTCCCATTAAGAGTGGATTTCAATCCCAAGATTGGTAAAAGGATAAGAAATCCCAACTTACCTTACTCCTCTATATATTTAAAGCCTTCCATATGCAAGTTTGTCTTTTGGAGAGTGATTCTACCCTTAAGTTGTTGTTGTGAGAGTTATCCTTTCATGCATTTATGGTGATTAGAGGTACACTTAGTGAAAAAGGAAGGACAAGTCAACAACTTGGAGGAGCTCTTCTACAAGATCAACACCTATTTATGGTTGTAACTCTCTCCATTTATATCAATAAAAAGAGTTCTTTTTTTTGCTTATATGTGATGTCATTATTTCATGTATTTCAATACCATGTTGATCTGTTGAAAAAAGTAGATAGATGATGCTACATAGATCTGGTCATTTATTGGCTTGTGTAGTCTAGTTGTGCAGGTTCTAATTTTGGCAGTTGGAGCTAGGATTGGAGCATTCAAGCCAAATAAGGAGTTAAACATACGACAGATTACAGGTAGGTTTCATCTCCTCATCTACTTACTTTATGGAAAAAATTGGGTCCTTTATCTTTCTGTTATTCTAGGTTAGCCCCCAAACATAGGGGAGATATTTTTGTCCACAGTCATAAATCCCTCATAATAAAGTCCTTCAATAATGTTAATTAACAAAGATATACTTCAGTGCTTTGATCCTATGGTGGAAACATGGATATAACTCACTTCTTCATTTTTGTGATGGTTGCATAGATGTAATCATGGTCCTTCATAACAAAGATATGTTTTGGTCATTTACTAGTTCTGTGGTAGCCCAATATATTTATACTTTGGTTTTGTCACCTGAAAATAATTAGATCACCGAGTGATACTTCACTGATACCACCGAACTCCTTCTGTGAAATTATATCAAACTTATATCTCTGCAATATGTGCAAATTTTACCCTCTTATTTAGAGTGGTCTGCCATTATAAAATAAGCCGACTTGATCCACTTTATGAAGCCGGCTTTTGGAGGATTTTATTGAAGGTTGACCTTGCAAAGTGACTTGATGGAGGAGTCTTTTGACAAAACAAATTTGACTTTGACTTAAATAAAAATCCTAAAGCCTATAATGGAGGCTTGACCTATGATAATTGACCCAAGCATGAAACCCATTCTTTAACAAGTCAATTTAATTAATAATAAAAATTATTTTTCATTTTTTTGATAAATACATTTCATTGTGGCTCAAATACAATTTATGAAGACTGAACCTAGTTAAATTCTTCAACGAATTCCACTAGAGAGTATTTCAATGAAATAGTGCAAGATCAATGTGAGTATGAGAAATATATTATCTCCTATGCTTCTCTTCATTACTAATGTTTCCATCTTCACCATGTTCCCTCTCCAGTTTCCTGCCACAACATGGTTGTTTGTTGTCATCTTCACTATGTTCACTACTCAAATTTCCTACACACAGTGTAGTTGCATATTGATGTCTTCAATGTTAGATGTGTTAATTATCTCACCCCTCATATTGTTGCACCGATTCCACTGCATCTACAAACTCAACTTATCAAAGTTTGAAGGGTCAAGACTATTTGGACTCGTTGAAACTTGAAGAGGAAAAACTAATCTACCTAACCAAATCAGATTTTTGTATAAATATAAGAGCTCAAATAGAGTTGGATATCCCAATCTGTATTAGATCTGTTTGTTTATTTTAACTATCATAGTTGTGTTTTTTATGTGTACTCTATCTTTCAATTGGTATGAGATTCGGACCTAGGTATACTCCCTCATGGGAGGGCCTAGGGAAAAGTATAGTTAATAATTGAGTGGTTTCCTTGTCCATCAATTGATTGGAGTTGTAGATGCATTTTTTATTGTCATTCTACTCATAAATAACGTTGTCGAGCAAGTGTTGTAGCACAAGCTCTGAACATTTCGACAAGAGTGATATGTTGTATGTGGAGCTGATTATTGTGTGGCTCATTAAGTTGTGTTGAAACCTTGCAAAAAGCTACTTCCCATTCAATCAATTGTTTGAAATTAGTTAGAGAAGGGAAGTGTGACTACCATTGAAGAATCATGTTCTCTGGTTGTTGTGAGTTGGATCCGTAACCCAAGGAAGGTGTTGATGTAGTGCGTTCAAAACTAATTATTTGTAGATTAGAAGTCTTTGAAAATAAAGAATATAGATAACAACAAAAGTTGCATTTCATCTGCATATGGAATATTACAAAGCCCCCATCAATGGTATAGAATTAGCAAGAGGGGAGTTTTGATAATGGACGAATTATTTGTAGAATATAAGTCTTTGAAAATAAAGCATATAAATAACAGCATAAATTGCAGTTCATCTGCATATGACATATGACAAAGCCCCCATCAATGGTATAGAATTAGCAAGAGTGGAGTTTTCATAATTCGATCACGACTAAGTGAGCAAGAATAAAAAAAACTATGTTTTATATTATTACTCAAGTCGGTGATGACTTGCATTGGCCTATTACCAAGGTTGTGTCCATTGTGAAAATCATTGAGTTGCATTATTCATTCCCAGTTGAGGTGCCTCATTCTGAAGCTAACAAGGAAAATATCTCGGAAACATAAAATAATGTCATCTTATTTAAAGAGCAAAAAGACTCGTCTTCGTTGAATTTACTAGATCAATATGTGGAGAAATATGTTGGTTTTAGTTGACCCATATAGGGTTACTTCCAAGGTCAAAGACGACGATGAAGGTTATAATAGTGTGCTAGCAAGGAAACGTTCTGCTGGTAGCAAAAGAAATTGTGAGAAGATGAACTTTTGTAGCAACTCATCTTCGTCTCACCTTCACAACTAGGTGGAAGCCCTTGCAATGTGAAAGTGTGAAGCAGAAGCATCCAAGAAAGTGTGAGAAGTAACAAGCGTCAAAGTTTTTCTAGCATAGTAGCTCAAGCGTGAAGGTGTATGTAACATCGTGTGGAACAGATTCTTGTGGAACAGTCAGCGTCTGAGATGTTAGCAAGGAGAAAAGTTATTGTGGTCTGCAATTTGTTGCGGGATTGTTCTTGGAACTTTGTTGTAAAATTATGATGAGGATAATGAAGACAAAGAGGTTTTTTGAAGGCATCATCATTATGAATAATTTCAAAAAAGATGAGGAGAGGGTTCTTGAAGACACCATTAGTGTGCATAATCTCAAAGAAGATACAGTAAACTAGACAGTGATCCATTGTGATAAAATTTAAATGGGCTAATATGTTTGGGAAAATAATTGTTACACAGGAATATTATTTATCTTTTTTGTACGTGAATCATTATTAATCTTTTTTTTATCTGACTTGATATTGTTGTAATGAGGCATTTGTGTTGTAAGGGGTGCATTATTGGTTGTACCCGACACCCTAAAGTTGATTTCCCAGGTGTTTGTAAGCCTTGTTGAGTAAGACAATTATTGTTTATCCCTCTTAGGTAGAGAGAGGATGTGACATTACGCTATGGAATTAACCATTAGGTAGATATAAGGGTGGTAGGTGTACTTGCATCTAATCTTGATGTGTAATTTTTAAGTCATGCACATAGTGTTTATTCCTGTTATGAAAAGAGAGGATGTGATATAAAGTTGTGGAATTAACCATTAGGTAGGTACGAAGGTGGTTGGCATACTCGTATAAAATCCTAATGTGTAATGGAAGAAGTTAAAATGTGAGATGAAGTAGAAATGTACCCAAACAACTCAAAGAGTGTTTATCATGATTCATGAACCATGTAGGGGAAAGGGATTCGAAGAGAACTAGTGAGTATAGTGGATGGTACCCATGTACCTTGGTAGATGGATTTCATTTTATATGGACATTAGTAATCAATTGTATATAGGTACAAGAGAGAAAAGAATAATTCCTATTGTGAGTAAATCCCAAAGAGAAGATAACAACAATTCAAGGCAATGTTTTTGGAGTTCTACAGATCAAAATATTAGTTTGCAGACATATTTACAAAACCATCAGCCATTTTTTGTGAGATAATTAAGGGAAATAATGTTAGACAATTTAATTATCTCAGCCCTCAATACCACCGCCTCTTCCACTACATCCATAGTCTTAGTGGCCACCACCTCAATTGTTGAAGAAAAGTATAACTAAGTTTGGTATTTGTCAATATAACTTTGATCTTTGTACTTGTGAAATAAAAAAAATATTATTTTTATAAATTATATGAATGAGTTTCTTGCTCATTCCATAAATCTAGAAAAGTCAAAAATTCAAAGTCATGTGTAAAAAGCTCTTCTTGAGCATATATTTAAAATGTATACTAGTCGAAACAACCCTTCAAGACAAGCAAAGTCCTCCAAGACAAGCACGAAGGAGTTTTCCTGCAAAACAATGAAGAAAACAATCAAGTCGACCTCAATATGTAAATTAAAGAACCATCATGATGACTCAATTAAAGTGACATGTCTAGTCATGAATACAAATCGGCTTACCTACACACAAACCACGATATGTACCAGGCTGGGGTCACCACACAAAAAATTGTATTCATAGTCCTCTGAAATTTTGTATGGTGCAGGAAGCTCTGAAATTTCAGATTCTCTCTAAATTCTCATTTCTTGTGTGGGAAATGTGTGGAAGATCATATTATAATATTCTTTTCAGTCATTTTCATTTTTCAAAATTGATGTAATTTGATTTGCTACCTGAATACGATGTTGGAAGAATTGTTCTTGCAATTTGGAAAGGTTTCTTGATATTGAATATTAGATCAGATTATGTGTCATGATATGTCCCTCCAATGGTTCTGTATTCACAAGGTCAGCTTATGGGTTGATACCCTACCTCCTCTATGAGTTTTTAATGCACAATTCAAATTCTTTAAATTGGTCCAGATCCAATAGATTCATGCTCCAAAATATGAGATCGATTTCCCTCTTTCTAAGTAATTATGATTTTGGAGGTATCAAAGTATTTTTTAAATCTTAAATAATTATGCTTACAGAGGCTGCATATTACTCAGAATCAAAGACCGCATATACATTTCAGTCATTCAAAATTGTGATTCCTGTATACTACAGAGTCGACATTGATGAAAGGAAACTACATTATGTTTGAAATCGGCAATGTTTCTTCCCAATTGTAGTTTCCTTTAGACATCTGGTTAGCTTCCGAAGATTTATTTTTAGGGACAAAGAAGGTGAAAGAATTTATATTAAATCAATTTCTTTCATAGATTTCTTTACAGAGTAAATTTACCTGCCAAGCTTTAATTTCTTGAAAAGGATTTTATTAAGTAGAGATAGATGAGGCAAAATTAGTATAGACTCGTTATGAGGTTTGCTTTGAATTGATCTTGAATTTATTCTAGCATTTAAAGTCTTTTCGATTTTGTTCAGACATTGCTTGGTTTCTAGTCAAACAATACTTATGATTTACCTTCTGTTTGCCCATAATTAGGATTTCCTTTCACAATTGCTAATAGTGCAGGATTTCCCTTTTATTTTTTCCGCATCTTTTAAATGGTCAGGATTGTTGTTTCCTCAAGTTTCCTTTGAAGTGCAGGATTTCATTTAACTTGTTGAGATTAATGTGCAAGTTAAATTAGAGATTTATGTAGAGGTTGATTAATGTGCAAGTTAAATTAGAGATTTATGTAGAGGTTGTTAGTGCTCTTTTTGGCATTTCCAGTGGTGCACCTCGAAGTTCACAAACTCCCAAATTTACAATTAAATGTTTTTCCATTAATATGCACTCTACTGCACCCAACACACCCAAACGACATCACCTCTCTAAGCATGGTAAAACGTTAGTCTGCATTGCAGATAATGAATGCAAAAGAATATGTCTCATCCATCATATCAACAATGTTCCTGCGGAGTCATTGAGGAAATGCATCGAAGCTATACCTAAGAAGACTCCAGTCGCGAACTAAGATCCCAGCCACACAACGCCAGAAAGCTCTTGTTTTATCTCTAAAATTAGGGGAAATGCCTATGGCTAAAGCACCCACAAAAGGGGAAATGCCTATGGCTGAAGCACCCACAAAAACTATTGTTGGAGATAATTACTCCCTCCAGATTTGTTATTTCATCACCGAACATCGCCTCATTGAACACCGCCTCACCACACACCGCCTTAGCCTGTTCAACGTCGAAGGGGCGTCATTGCCATAGATCTGTTAACTTGAAGAGGCAGTTACCGACTTAGTGTTTGTATAAATTGATATGATCATCAGTAGAAGATCATGCACAATCCTAGTTGTAATGCAGTTGTAACTGCTTTCCCGTTTCATTGTTATGTAAATGATGTTGTTTTTGTTAGCAGTTCGAGTTGCGTCTTGCTCCCAATCTTTCAATCTATTGTTCTTTGTCCTTCAACTGGTATCAAAGTGCTGTGCTCTATTTATTTCCACTATTATGGGACATCATACTGGAACTTTGATTTTGTGTTAGCACTGTAGTTGTGTTTTTATTGTTTCCAATATTTCAATTGGTATCAGCAAGTTGTGCTTTGTTTCCTTCAATTAGTGAGCGTTGTGCTCTATTTCTTTCATTCAATTGGTATCAGAGCGTTGTGCTCTATTTGTGTGCAGAATATTTATATTCTCCGTCGACCTCAGATTCTTTAAGATATTACTGTCCCTCACTTTAAAACTAACACCACCAGAAGAAGAAGGAACATTTTGTCCTCTCTGATCAAACACTTGACCAAAGGGTTGAAGGGATTAGTACAGGAGGCATACCTGGTATTGTTTTGCATGCCCTATGAGTGATTTTTTAAGAGTTGTTCGAAAATCAGAGCTGAGGACGAGCTAAAGTCTCCAAGAGTTTGCAGATGTATTTTGCGTGAAGAGTTAATATTTTTTTCTCTGTAAGCGTATCTGGAACTGCCACTGCATATCTGATTCCACATCAGCCTACAAAGTCGCTCACCATATTGAGGAGGTATCGTGGATTGAGACGAGAAGAGAAGTTGCAGGTTTTGTGTCATTGAATGACTACGTTGTTGTTAGCGTTGAAGATTAATCCTATGATTGGAAGTCTTTGTCCTTGAAATAAAAAAGGTATGTTTGGCGTAAATTAAAAGGATGCGTAAATTCAGTGTGAAAAGTTTGCTGAAAGTTCCGCAAAATGAAGTAAAAAATAATGTAAACAGTGAGTTCGCCATAAATTACAAAAAGGCATGCGAAAAGCATCAAAGGTATTCATAAGGATTCATGCATATGTTTGGAAAGGAGCTTTGTTAGAGTGTTAAAAATATTGAAGTCATATGGGTAATATTGGTTATAAAAGTCTCCTGGTACAATATGAAGTATGTTTCATGGTTTTACAATGGCTTATGAAGGTTAATAAAAGGGATTTAAATAAAAGGGTGTTTCATAAGAGGTTGAGTTTGGAAAGGAGCTTTGTTAGAGTGTTAAAAATATTGAAGTCATATGGGTAATATTGGTTATAAAAGTCTCATCGTACAATATGAAGTATGTTTCATGGTTTTACAATAGCTTATGAAGGTTAATAAAAGGGATTTAAATAAAAGTGTGTTTCATAAGAGGTTGAGTTTATTTTATTTATATATTAAAGATAAACATAAGAGTTTATGGCTTTGTAAAAAAAATTATTTTCATGTAACATATTTTGGTGTTTTTTCAAGCATGATGGTGTTTTGGGTGAAGATTGTGTCTTAGGGGGCACATATTGAAAATCATATTTTTTTCGAGGTGATATGGAAGATAGGTTTATGCAACCATGAAAGTAGTTATAAGACAGAGGAAAGACAATAGTCATGAGCAGCAAAGCACGACTGAAGCATATTAGGAAAAGGAATCGAAAAGAAGAGGAAGAGATGGTTTCCATGTTCAAAGAGGTTTAGGTTACAACCGAGGAAGTGAGAAGTCTAGTGGAAGACAGAATAAATCGAGGGTGATTGGTGTAGCTTTAATCTTCTACCACTTCCTATGTTTACTCGTAAATATTTTGATTTTTTGGTTATCAAAATGCTAACTTTTCTTTGAGCTAAATAGTTAATTGAGTACAGTCTAATAACCCATATGATGAAGTATGTGATTATTTAGCATTGAATTTTATAAAATGGGGATTGGATGAGAATTTTTTGTGTAAGGTAATAAAAACTACAACTTTCCAGAAATCATGGAAGATCCTGGAAGAATAATTTGGTGTAAGGAGGGTAATCAAGTCGAAGATCGTAGTGTCGTACAACTTGTTGAAGTAGTGCTTCAAGATGAAAATGAAGATGGATTTGTAGCAGCAGATCTACAGAGATATGAAGAATTTGGCGAATCTCACTTGAAAGTGGCTCACAATATTGATGGTATGTTGCCAACAAGAGCTGCTTTTGGCATAGATAATACCACCAATGGAGAAGCAACTAATTCAGTGGATGCAACAATTGAAATTGTTGATGTTAACTTTGACAAAGAACTATTCACTAGTGATGAGTGGTAACATATGATGCAATAAAAAAGTCTTTTTGATATGTTGTTATCTGGCCAGAGAAACCCGCTTGTGTCTGGAAAGCAAGTGGAAGAAAAGTTGTTTGTAGAAGAGGTCGAGAATCAAGATTATAAGGCATGGAGAGAGTCAAATAAGTAAGAAGAGAAAAAAGCTCTCATTCCAAATAAGAATGAACAAAACAAATAAGGTTCTAAAGATGTTTTTTCATATAAACTTAACATTCAGTTTGTGTGTGCAGATGTTAGAAGCAACTGAGATGAAACAAAAAAAATTCAAGAAGGATTAAAGCTCCTTGAAGCATGGCTTGAAAAACCATGTGTTGATGATGTCTACATTGAATATGCAGCAATGGATGTTGAACACAACATGGACGATGTTGAAAAAGAAATGTTACTAAAATTTTCATGTATTGAAATCTTGAAGAGATAAAATTTTATTATGAACTTACATCGTAGCAAATTGATAATCACAAGATTGTTGATAAATAACAAACTATAGAAGATGACATGTGGGAAAAGTCCACATACAACAAAGTTTTGAAGTTGTAGAGGACATACGTGAACATCTTGAAATGATTTTCTATGTTTTTATGATAAATAAATATATCCGAAAGGAAGAGCTACACTAAAATATGAAGAAACTGAAATTTAAAGGCCTACACCAAAAAGGAAAAGATGAAGCAACTAAAAGAATATAGAATTTGGAAGAAGAGGAAAAATAAACCCACCACAAGAATTGATGTCAATGTTTTTGAGTCCTTGTAAACCTCACTGAGACCTAGACCATGAGGCATATTTAAGTTGTGTTGATTCAAAGTTAAGTTATCGGTCATAATTAATGGGAAGTGTGGTAAATAATTATGCCTTGAAACTAATGCACTGCCTCCACCTCCTGGACTGCCTTCACCTCCTGCACATTGCCTCACTAAATACTGCCTTACCCTGTTGATTTTCGAAGGGCCATCACTGCCATAACCATATCAACATGAAGAGGTAATCAACCGACAATTTTTTTTTTGTATATGTTCACGGATGGGAGATACACCTAGTTTGGATGCAGAGTGCAAGTTGTGTTGCAGTTGTAGCTTCTTCTATGCTTCAGTGTTATGTAAATGATGTAGTTTTTGCTACTAGTTGTAGTTGCTTCTTTCTCCCAATCTTTCAATATCTTTACTAGTTGTAGCTGCTTCTTTCTCCCAATCTTTCAATATCTTGTTGTCTGTCCTTCAACTGGTATCAGAGCGTTGTGCTTTGTTTCTTTCAACTATTATGGGACGTCATACTTGGAAAAAGAATTAAGCTTTTTGCCCTTGAATTTGGGCCATTATTGTAACTTTCATGATGATTAACCTGGCCCCTATACCTGATACAATGGGGCCGCAATATATTACGAATTTACAACCACAATTGTAAATGTTCCAACAACCATGCTTCAGATCGTGATAAATTTTATTTGGTGTAGTGCTGCAGTGGAAATGTGGATCTGAGCTCCACCGGAATTGATTGGAATAAGATTGATAACAGGGTTTGTAGGCCGCAGATTACAAAGAGCTTGTACTACATTGTATTACTCAACAATACAATACCGAAAAAGCGGTGATAAGGTACAACAAATTTCCTGCTCCACTACCAAGAAGGAATGTATGTTCGATAATGGCTAAAAGGTATTTGCTTTTTTTAATTAATTTACTCACTTTGTCTCGTGTAAGTAATTACCTTTTTAAATGCTAATGATTAACTAAACCATAAAATTATAATTTAAATTTATTGAAGAGGTCCACGTTTCAATTAGTGAATAAAAACTTTTCATTATAGGTCCATTAAATTTTGGAATGATATTTATAATATCCTATTAAATTTAAATTTATGGTGTGTGCCGGTAAATTTTAGATTTTAGAATGAATATTCTTTCTTTCCACACTATAAAGTTGACATGGGTAGGGTGTATTAAACTAGATTGGTATAGCTTAATAGATAATGGGCTAGGATAGGCTAGGTTAAGATAGGTTGGATAGTTTAGGCTAGACCATGGTAGGTTAGGATAGGCTAAGCTATGGTAGGATAGGGTAACATGGTGTAGGCTAAGCCGAGGTAAGCTATGATACAATTAGTAAGGCTAAGGTTGGCTAGGGTGCATTAAGGTAAGGTAGGGTAGTTTAGGCTAGGCTAAATTAGGTCAATGTAGGTTAGTTAACACTAAGTTATGCTAATTAAGGCATTGGTATGTTAGACGAGGTTAGGCTATGGTAGGGTACAGTAGAATAGGCTATGGTAATGTAGGCTATGCTAGAACGGGTTGTGTTAGGCTAGATAAGGCTAGGTTGGGATAAGCTAGGCTAAGCTAAGATAGGTGGGATAGGCTAGCTTTTTTGTGTAAACTAGGAGGAGATAGGGTCGATGATGATAATTTAGCGTGGGATAAGATAGGATAGGATAGGTTGAGATAGGCGGGTTATGTTAAACTAGGGTAGCATATGGTAGGATAAGTGAGCGTATTATAGGTTAAGATATGATAATCTAGGCTAGGCTAGGACAACCTATGGTAGGGTAGGGTAGGCTTAACTTGCCTAGTTTGGTCTAGCATATGATGGGATAGGCTAGGTTAGGGTAGTTTCGGCTAGGCTATGATAGGGAAAAGGTAGGGTAGTATGTGCTATGCCTTTATATGGAAAGGTATGGAAGGATAGGGTGTTCCAATTTAAAGCATGATAAGCTACTATAGCATATAATATGGTAGGTTATTCTATCCCAGTGGTAGGCTAGTGTGGGAACAGTGGATTATTCAAAGTTAGTCTAGGTCAAGTAAGTTAGGTTAATATAAGGTAGGAAAGATGAGGGATAAGGCATGATAATTTAGGGTAAGTTAGGGAAGGGTAGAATTAGGATATGGTTAGGAAAGGTTTAGCTAGGTGTTGTGGTAAAATCACAACTCCCCCATTTTTAATTTATTGTCTTCATAATAATAATGCAGACCCTCTAAATAAATTCTAGTTATATCGCCCTTTAATAATTTCTTTTGGTTAATTGTGTGACATTTTTGTGAGATTTTTGTTTGATTTGGATTGACATTCTGATTTTTTCATTGTGTTCAGTTTCTCGCTAACTTTCCATCAATTTTAATTTTATCTTATTTGGACTCATGGTTTGCAAATTCTGCTCATTCAAAATTTCAATGATTTTTACTGTTTGGGATAAAAATGTACAAAAATTTTATATTATTTTTATTGTAAATTAATTTAATTTTAAATATTAAATATTATTTTTTTTATTTTTTTATTTTTTTTTTTATTTGCTAACTTTCTATGGAACCACCACAATCAGATTTATATAATAGTAAAACCATGTATATATGAAATTATATTATTTATAGTTTAAAAAAAAAATTAATAATAGTTCTCAGCTCTCATAAGTTAATTTCAATTTTAAATTCTAACTTCCGAGATACAGAAACTTATTAACAATAGTGGTTGTAGTTCTTTTAATCCCGGGCATATATAATAAAGTAGATGTAATTATATATGAGGGAGAAAGGTCTCACCTCCACGTGGGACTCACTTGTCTCTTGCCTTCTTCACTCCCCATCTTGGGCCTTCAGCCCTCTCCTCCATATCAGTTCCTCAAGATCTCATAACTCCTCATGCCTCCCCTCCTTATTCCTCCCCTCCTTGTTCCTCCTGATATCCCTTATCTCTTGCCTTCTTCACTCCCCATCTTGGGCCTTCAGCCCTCTCCTCCATATCAGTTCCTCAAGATCTCATAACTCCTCATGCCTCCCCTCCTTATTCCTCCCCTCCTTGTTCCTCCTGATATCCCTTACCTCTGAAATCCCACACCTCCTTATGTCTCCCCTCACTTCCACCTTACTACTCCTTTGAACTCTTAATGAGTTCCCAACAACCACTATTAATATTTTAACATATTGTCATTAAATTTATTTTAATTAATTAATTTAATATTTTTTAATATATATTGTGTTTAATTTATTTTAATTAATTAATTATTCATAATTAGAATTGAATTTAATTTGTATATTAATTTTAATTATTTTGTTAATTATAATTTATTACTTTAAATTTAATTTTTAATTAAAAACGCTCAATTTTGGTCTAGGCATGCATTTTCCAAAAAACCAACAGTTGTGACACTTTGATTTTGGAGAGCTCGATCTCTACTTATTCGAATCAAGCCCAAGATGGATCGTTGGAAAGCTAGAATGAAGGAGAACAATCTGAGAGAATTAATTCAACCAAATATACATATTATTGTATTCCAAAAAATTAGCAGAAAATAAGGTTACGAAATTGTAACAAAACAAAGTAAATTGGGAAAATTGTTTTGAACAATTTCATCTACCCAAAGTGATGAATGAGACCACAATTTTCCTTTAATTTATTTGTTTAATTTGATTTTGATTAGAGAATTGATTTTTCTCATATTTTTAATTATGATTTTAGTGTGCAATTTAATCTAATTTAATTTAATTTTTATTGGTTTTTGGCAAGAGAGAAGTTGGGGAGATGAAGCAAAGGATATTTGGAGCAATTGGATGGAAACAACAAATAATGAAAAAAATATTTACATCCCCAAACTATATGGATCTAAACTACTGCCAAATAGTTTTCCATTTTTGGCGAGTTTTTGTAAATTATTTAATAAGTTTTGAGAAGAAAGGAGTGTTATTCTCTACATTTAGGGGATTCTGAAGAACTTTTGGCAGAGGAAAACTTAGATCTGAGTTAGTGGAGACTTTTCTTTTTTAGATTTGTACTTTGTATTAGAGACATAGTCTTACACTATTGCAACTCTCCCTTTTAGTAGCAGAGTTCATGATTTGTGAACGATTGTTGGAGATTAGTTCAAGGAACAGAGTAAGAGACCACGTTTCATTAATTTGTGTTCGAATACTTTTATTTATTATTCAAATATTATTTATTTAATAGCAAATATGTGTAAATTTTATCATATTATGTATGTTTCTTGATGTGAGGATGAATATCTTTTAAATTAGCTATCTAATTCATTAGTCTCATTGATTTGTTGTTAATTTTATCTTTGCTCAAGTATTTAAACCATATTTCTTAGTAACTATTTACTTAGAAATATGTCATCTAAAATCGATATAATAACTATTGAAATTATGAGAAATTTTTCCTAGTTTTAATAGTGAATCATTCATTTTTATTCAAATCTTTAAACACAACATGTTTTGGTAATTATAATATCCGCTAGTAGAACTATTTCATTAGCCAGATATTCATCATAAACAAGGCATGTTAAAATCCCCAATTATTTAGTTATTCCTCTCTCAGTTGGGATAGATCTATATCTTCTTAATCACGATAGGTTTAGAATTTTTTTTATTACCTGCATTTTAGAATAAATCTACATTTATATTTAAGTCTGCATTCATATAATTCCCCTTACGTAGGGGTAGACTTTAGGTGTGACATAGCTAAGCCCTCAAGTCAAGGATTTGCTTGCTTACATGTGCACAACAAGAGGGCAAATGTGATTTCTCTCTTTCTATTGGTAAGTAATAGACAAACTATAAGCTAGTAGAGAGAGAGGGGGTAATTGGACCCAATTGAACTAGCTTGAGTCATTACATAAATGGATGAGTTGATTTGGGACTCTGATCGGGTGGCCTTCCCTAATGTTGATGAGGTCAATTTTATCTATCAACATTTTTGGCGCTAGAAGGAGGGATTGCATTATATTCTTTCTTTAAAGATTTCGTGTTATAAAGTTTTATCTTTTTAGAATGACTCCTTTTACATGACCACTTTTGAGTTTCTTTACTAGACTTCCACCTACTTCATCTCCAATTTAGGTAGTAAAACCCTTGTCAAAGACAAAGTTCAATGGTAAGAACAATATCTTTGCTTATGAACATGTTCTTCAATTTATTTTAAATTGTAATTATTTTGATATTGATGAAGGTGTCATGTTCAGGATGTTTACTCTCACTTTGATAGGAATGGTGAAAAAATAGTGTAAATATTTATCATTTGAAACCATTCACACTTGGAACGAGTTTGTAAAAAATTTCCTACATGTTTTTCAGGTTTATGACTGTGAAAAGGTATCCAATAAGATTCAATCACTTTGTCAATTTAAAGGTGATTCTTTAGCTGACTTTCTCATTAGATTTAAATTAACTTATTTTCAATTTTAATTTGAATATTTGCCTCCTAAGTTTCAATTAACAGGATGGTTTAGCAAAATAGTTTCCTTCCTTTGGATTCCTAACCATATCATATAATTTCAATATTTAATGAAGCTTCTTCAAATTCTATTAAAATGATTGAAAAATCTAATATGGAAGTGCATGCTAATCATGATTAAATTTCCTCGATCATGTATGACAAATTCTTACATTTAGTGCACACTATTATAGCATTAATAAATACTTTGATGTGCTCCCACATGTTCATGAATCACACTCACAAAGCTTGTAATAATTTGGTAATCAACTGTAAGAAGATATTAACAACATATTTGAAGAAATAACTGCCTCAAAATCTAAAAATCAACATGAAATGAACTCATAAAATCAGCTAAAAATTCAGTAAGCAAAAGTGCAAATTGAAAATTACAACAATGTATATTTTACTACAACAATTTCTGAATTTTATCATGTTGATCATTGACAAAATGCAAGGCATCCAAAAAAAAGTCTTGAAGAAAGTGTAAATAACCAAATGAATGATCAAGACTCGGAAATTTGTGATGGAGAAAATGCACAAGAGTCGACAAATAGAGATATTTTCAGGTTCATTGTTTCTAACTCTCATTTCTCTCTTTATCCTAATATTTTTTCCGATAACAATTCATCTTCTATTTGCATTAATGTTATTCCAAAAAATAGAGAGGTTGGTATAAATGAATTTCCAATTAGTTTTTGTCAAGGTAACGAGCCATTCAACAATCATTCTTTGAATATTGTTCAAAATGTGCTTAATACTCCTTGTTTGATGCATCGTATGAGAATGAAGAGAACTAGAGTGATGTCATGAAGTCAATTGTGATTATTACTTTGACATTAAGGATGTTGATTTATATTTATCCCCATTAAATCCGCGTGATCCAAGTCAAATAATATTTGAAAATGAAGAAAACTTCAATTCAGAAATTGTTCCGATAAATTCTCATTTTCAATCATTTAATCATGGCTGTGATTTTAGCATTCAAAGTCCATCCCAAATTATCATTCTTATGATGATCAATTCCTCACTTCTATTCATGGTCCTTAACCTTTTTCTCCTCCACAAGTTGATGTTGATGACCATTCTAGTTGTATAATCTCAACTAATTGTTGTGAAAAGAATGTTGTCTCAAATCAATCCCAATTGTGTTGTAACATTCGTTGTAACAATACTGTAAATTATCATTTGATTTTATTAATTTTCTTTCATTTATTTTGGTTGATTTTAATATTTGTTTTCAGCTTCCATTTTTCATTTTGTAGATGTTATTTGCTGGCATATTGACCAATTAAATATCTGATATTTTCAATGCGCATTACTAGAATGTGAGAAAGAATCTCAAGTTTTAGATTGTGACCATCAAGATATTTTGATATTCCAATTCCATTTGATGGTCATATCTTATCAGCTTACTTTTCCTTCTAGAGTGAATTTTCAACATAAAAAATCAATTTTGAGTGCATTGATGCAATATGTTCAACCTCTTAATTTAACCAATCATCTTCTAATAGATTCATCAAGCTCCCATCTGAATTTCATTGATATATTTCAAAGTTGTTTGGGAGATTCAATTCTACTGAAGATCACTAAAGACGTGTTTCATGTTCATAACACTAATGATTGTTCAACCTCTCTTTCATTTAACCTCTTCAATTCTCTATCAACTACCCATTGATATTTTTATGATCTCATAGAGATTTAGTTGGAGGGAACTTTCCAAGAGATAATATTTGTCAATAAGTTATTTTTTGTAAATGTGTTAGCAATAAGTGTGCATACCGCATTCAGATTTATTTATATTATTTTAATAATAACTGTATTTTTGTTACTCATGTGTGACCTATACATAAATCCTGGAAATAAAATGCTCAAATGTTTACATTGGAAGTATGAATATACCCATTCGTGTTTCCTTTCATCTAGTTAGGATATGATTAGAATTAGTGTAGTTAGTTTGTTGTTTTGATTGTTTCTTGTTTAATAATGTAGGTAATAGAATAAAGCGAGAAAACAACCCTTTCCATACCATAAACATGTTCAAGGGAGCATCTTCTTTCTCATCATAAATACTTATGATTTTTGTGCTTTGTATTAATTCTTCTCTTTATATTTCTTTTTCTTTACAAATGCACGAGATGAGCCAATAATCGTTTTTATTTATCAATTTGTAGCTGAAATGGAATTTTGGAATATTTCTTGTTTGGATTTTCCCCTCGCATTTAAAATCTTAAATGAAATAAGGCCCTTTAAAAAATCAAAGGAAATTTACAAATAAATTCTTGCAGCAATTATAAAAATTCTTCTATCTAGGATTTTACTTTTGCATGTTCTGAATCTTGCATCATCCAAATTGAATTGAATCTATGCATTGCACTCATTCATCATACATATACTTTAGTCATATTTCCTTCTTCCGAGATGACTCAAAGCCTTTAACTCGCAAATCAAAAAATCTCGAGCCTCTCATTTTTCATATTGCATTTATAAAAGCTCCTCATATTTTCCTATCCAAGATTCTAAATAACAAACCTTCGAAATCTTGGGATCTCACTCTCGCATTTCCTTTTTAAGAGAATAATATTTCTTATTTTTTTCACTTGAGACTTCAAACTTTTAGGCTTATCAAACTCTCGGGGCCATTTTATATTGGAATTATTTTTAAATATGTTCCGCGATTTCTAGCCCAAGATCCATGTGGGCTTTATTTTTCTTGACTATCGTGCCCATTTTCATGCTTTCGTAATAAAGTGCTTAATTAAGAAAATACCCCCACTTCATTGCCTCAACTCAGACCTCACAATATTGGAGTCTCGTAACTCAATTAGAACTACGAAATGGTTTCTGAGATTTCCAATACGAGATCTCATTCGCCACACTCTAATTCATTGATCTCAAACACTTTTTCTCGAAACTTTATTTAAAAAAAAAACTTACGAGATTTCTCTTTCAGGATTTCCAATTCCCTCTATACTGATCCACTTCAATACCTTGCAACCTTGGAATATCAGGTTATGCAATCTCGTAGTCCTATGGTCAACTCCATTCATTACTTGTCAATCCTACCTATTTGCCATGCCCACATGGAGTCGTCACTTTGCTTATATCTTTATAATTGACTCTGACTTCCATGTTACCTAGGTATTTGAGCACTTGGATGAATTTTTAGTTTTAATTTCATCAAACTTCTAAGAATTCATTCCCAATGACAATTAAGTGACTTTTGGGATATCTATTCTTCATGGTGTATTACATCCTCATTTTCTTTCAAGGCACTCTTGAGCAAACACTATGGTAATGCATCTAATTGGTAAGAAAATCTGGAAAACACAAAGGTAATGGATCGTGGGAAACCTATGTTTTAATTCTCTTATGCTTTTCATAATTTTGATATATTGCTCCATACTTATCATTATTCAAGTCCTCTCCATATACACATAAGTACTACATTGGTTGGGACTTGATCTTGATTTATGAGGTTTTATAAAACCTTAGAGGTGATATCAAATATTAAAAAGCAAAGAAAATAATTGTCACTGCAATTCATATAAAATGAAATCTTCAGTTTCAATTATGACGGATTTTTTTAACTTCCGAATCCTTTAACATTAAACATTATTTTTCTATCTTTACTATTGGCTTCATTTTAGACTTAATAAGTGATGATTTTGGGCCAATGAAAACTTCATAGAATACCACTCATTCGTAATTTTAATTCGAATTAAAAGAAGAGATTTTCTTTTGTTGGAGAAAAGACATCTTTCAGGTAAAATTAAATGAAATTATTCAAATGGTAAGCCACATATGCCTGTTTTCATCCTTTTCTATATCTTTACATTTTTGTTTTAGTTTTTTCTCTAGTTTTTTTATCTTAAACTGTGTTTTGCATGAATTCAAGAATTGTTTCACAACCTTACCAGTTTACATTTGGCACGCATTCTCCTTGTTGTTTTCTTTCGAGTTTTAGAAGAACATTAATGATGTTTGTCAAATAAGGTAAATTGGGGCTTGAACCTTTAGTTTCTTTCTCAAGCCTTTTTTTATTAGAAAATTGTTAAGATGTTAGCATGCACACTTTCTTTTGAAACCAAAAAAATTGCAAAGGGTAGAAACTTCTCATTTGGATTCATTTTACCTTGTGACTACTATTCACTTTATGGTTTAAGAGCATAATGTCTTATAACTCTACAAGATTGAATTTATTAAAATATAAACTTAAGATGAACATACACATTCTTGTATCATTATACTCTTTTGTTGAGACATTATTATGGTTAGTCTTGTTGGGGTTGTCTTTTTATTTTGGGCTTTTCTTTCATTTTTCCTTTCATTATTTGACATTTTTTAGTATGTTGATTTTTCTTTCACTTTAGTTTGGATTTATTTTTCCTTTTTTTTGTTATGGTTTGGTTTTGGTAATACCACCACTATTTATTTGGAAGGAATTTTTCTCACCCAAAAGTGGTTGACCTGCATGGGAAATTTTTACTCTGTCAATTTCAATGGGTTTCATTTACCTTAAAGGGATAACTTGATGAAATTTTAAAGCCCTCTTACCATAAATATTCTCCATGGAGGAACATGCATCCTTTCTAAGTGATGTAGTTCATCATTTGAGGAAAAGAATTGGCCTTGAGTTTAACTCAATGAATCCCCCTATCCTTCCATTTTATAAAAACCTTTGAATTGATAGTTGCGTGGAAAGAATACAAAGTCAACATTATGAAAGAATTCTATCCATTTGCTTAAGTCTCTTTTACCATCCCACCTCTTTAAATCAACTATATCATAATCTTAGCTCATAAATGTGCTAATAAAAATGGTGATAAAAAGGGTAAGCATGGGAAGCACGAGCAAACTCATCAAGGCTATGGATGCTCGTTGGCAGCAGAGTAATACTTGTATGGAATTAAGGACAACTTCGTTGGGGTACTGACCAAGCTCGTTGGTAGCGAAGCAATGTCAAAGACCATTCATATAGATGGATATATGCTTTATCAAAAATTACCAATCTGTACCTTCTTCTATCACTCATACAAGGTAATCATAAATATTAAATATTCCCCAAAATTCAGATCCATGGTTTGAGACTCAGTTTGTTTCAAGTACCTATATTTTTGAGATTATATAGCTTGATCTATTGATGTGGGACCCATAGGAAATGTTTTATTGTTTGACACATTAATAGAATTCATCATTTTAACCTCTGCGTAAATTTAAACTCAGTACCTTTTACCAGAGGTAATTGGTTCTTCCCTGTGTGTTGCCATTATTGTGGTAAAATCACAACCCCCCCATTTTTAATTTATTATCTTCATAATAATAATGGGGAACCTCTAAATAAATTATGGTTATATCTCCCTTTAATACTTTCTTTTGGTCAATTGTGTGACATTGTTTTCTTCATATTTACATTATGATTGATTCATTATGTTTGGTTTCTGGCTAGCTTTCCATTGATTTTTTGTTTCATCTTATTTGGAGTAACAATTTGTAAATGTTGCTCATTCAAAGTTTCGGTGATTTTTACTGCTTGTGCTAAAAAATGTACAAAATGTATATTATTTTAATTTTTGTAAATTAATTAATTTTAATATGT
>APFE030534521.1:180137-191537 GCA_000404065.3 Pinus taeda | reverse complement strand
TTTCTAATGTTGTATGCTTTGACATTCATTTTAACACTGTTTTTTAAGTTTCACTTTGCTTGAAATTGATCTTTTGAGTGCTTTCACTTGGTTCTTTTTGCAGGTTGACTATCTGATGGACTCTGGCGAGGAAACCAGGGTTATTGCCGGCATTCTGAAGAATTTTGAAAATTTTCCTTATTTTTGCAAATTTCACATGACCTTGGGTTTAAAAATAGAGTTTTTAAATCCAAGGTATAAATGAGCTGTAGCTGATGAAAAATATCAATGGAACATATTTACATACCTCCTTCCGGCTTGCTGGAGACTATTAGACCTTTGACTCATGACCTTGCAGTGATTTTGACCAAAACCCTAGACCTAGACTTGGGATTTCAAGACAAAAATAAAACAAGTGTAACACAAGCTCGTTCAAATGATATGACCTGATCCAGCAAAGCCAAGAAGGGAACAAAGACCAGCTCCTCCATCAGTGTTATGGCATGCCTAACAGGATGCAAAACTGATACTGATGAGACACCTACCTATGCATATGCAAAGAGCTTTTGATCATCGATGGAGGGCTCAAGACCGACACTAACAGAAGCGACTCAGTATTTTTTGCTATTGAAAAATTCTAAAAAATGGCACACTTTATAGCCTGTAGAAAGACAAATGATGCAACTAACAGAGCAAACTTGTTCTTCAAAAAAATAGTTAGATTGCATGGATTACCTACAAGTATTGATTTTGATAGAGACAGCAGGTTCGTTGGCCATTTCTAGAGAACTTTATGGAAAAAGTTAGGAACCAATCTCAGCTTTAGTTCATCATATAATCCTCAGACTGACGGTCAGTCAGAGTTGGTAAATCGAAGTCTTGGAAATACCTTAAAAAGTTTGGTAAGTGAACATCCCAAACAATGTGATCAAGTACTTGCTCAAGTATAATTTGCATATAATGACTCACCTAACAGAAGCACATGATTAATTCCATTCCAAATTGTATATGGAATGCATCCAAGAGGAATTTATGAATTAAGAAACCTTGGAAAACAAGAATTTAGAAGTGAATATGGTGAATATTTTGCAGCCAATATGCAAGAAATACATGACTGAGTTAAGAAACAATTACAAGAAAGCAACAACAAGTATAAATAGAGAGTATATTCCAAAAGAAGACAATTAGATTTTGAAATGGGGGACTTGGTTATGGCACATATTCAGAAAGAAAGGTTTCCTAAAGGGGAATATAATAAGTTCAAACTGAAAAAGATTGGACCATGCAAATTTTGAGGTAAATTTCTTTGAATGCTTATAAAATAGAACTACCGCTTTAAGGAACCAATAAATGATCCTTTAGATGCACCTGTTAGTGATAAAGTTCAGTGGGAGAAGCAACTACCTTCAGCACCAACAAATCATATTGGATCAATCATCGACAAAAGGGTGGCTAAAAGGACCAAGAATAAAGGGTATTTTCAATACTTGATCAGATGGAAAAATAAACCAATTGAAGATTCTACTTGGATGACAACAACATATATTTCAAAATATGTACTAGTGTTGAAGAAATCCACAAGCAAAGCATATGAATGAATATTTTCCTCCTCGGTAGTATGATGCAGGAGCATCTTCTATTTTGTATTTATTTAATTTGGAGAATCTTAGAGAAATTTCTAGATTTATAAAGATTTCTAGAATTTGCTAGAGATTAAGTAGTTAGGATAAATTCCTAGAATTGAGAGGGTTTCTCTTTCCTCCAAATATCTCGAAATGATTTATCTCTTTGAGGAATTTGAGAGTTTTCAATATAATTCATTTGCAAACCCAAGTTATGAGTGAATATTTAATAAATTGTTTGTTTGTTTTGATTATTCCTCTCAGATCTGCATTAGCTTAACATAAAATACAATGACTAATAACATCTTATAGCCCTATGTTAATTGTGATATAATCTTGATCCTCGTTCATAATATCCATATCCTAAATCTTCTAGTGCACAATATCTTTTTCATTTAACTCCCCTTGACTTGAATTCACGAACACTTGTTGGTTGGATGCCCTTGAGTGTGCAAGTTAATTACAATTTTACTTAAAATGTTGATTTCAACGTCAAGGGTAACAACTTATTGTTTATATTGTACAAACATACCCATAATAGATGCAAATTGAAAAGTGGACTAATGTTCATTATCATGGATTTTTGAGGTGATAAAAAATATGAAATTTCTATTACATTGATTCAATTCTTCATGGGATTGAAAAATTCTCATGATTTCTTATAGCTCCCTAAAATCCATTAGTACTAAACCAAAACTAGAGTACTAATCCAAAGACAGAAATTGAAATCATATAGGTCAACAAACCCACATAAACACCATTGGAACTTCCCAAATTGATTAGTAGAGAGATCAAAACCCAATGGCAAACCAACCAAGAAAACACAACAACAAAGTCAAAGAAAAAATTCATTGCTTGAAAGAGGACAAACCATCAAATCCATAAAACCTCCACCAAGGTTTCCCCTACTTGACGAGTTATGTGTACAAAAAACTATAAGAATATGAATAGAAAGTCAAAAAATCCAAAGAGATTGTCCACATAATTTAAGTGTTATTGCTTAATCAAATTGGAGTAATCTAGGAGCAAAAATTGAAAGGGTAAAAGTTACCTCGCATAACTATAACTTAGAAATAATATTCATACTAAATCTCCTTTAGAGCATAAGTTCACCATTTAGGAATGATCATTACCAACCTATAGACAACAACGATTATGACCAAGTGTTGGCCGGATAAATCGTTCTTGTGGACAAGACCGATCTCCCTAGTATCAAATGATATCTAGCAACAAGAAGTACAAGCAAATCTACTTTTCTCTAAACATGTTTCAATTCATAAATGAAAACTAAGAGGTGTAATAGACCCTACCTCAGTCCAACGCTTGTTTGTGGTAGCTTTGTTCCAACAGCTTCAAGCAGTTCCCTTTTAATAACCTGCATACACAAACAAACACACATCAAAGAACACCTGCATAGATACTATAATAACACATGTTCATTATGAAGATCAAGGAGCTCATAAAATAAACCATTAGAGATAGTTCATTGAGAAAAACAAACTTGATTGTATTAACTTTATGAATAAAAGAACCTTACAACCTTTGCTTATGTTGCACAAGCTCTTTCCAAGGTCCAGCAGGAATCTCCTCTACTTTGACAAGCCTCACTCACTTCCCAAATGAAATGAAAGGTATGTTATCTCTCCTCTCACAAGCTCAAAAAGGAAGTCTAATATCTAGCAGCATTTACCCTCAAGAATCTTCAGCTTTCAACCCCCCAAGTAACCAGCCCAAAGCTTCATTTTATAGTGCAAAGGAAGGAGGTTACATGTCCACCATTGAAGGGATAGAGTCCTCCTTCAAGGGGATAAGCTCCTCACATCAAGGGGTTAGCTCCTTAAGGAATGGGATGCATGAACCCTCAAGGAGTGAACTTGCCAGCGCAAGATTCCCTCTAGAAGCTTCCAGAATTGACTCAAAGTGAGTTTTTAAGAATAAACTTGCGCCTTTTTAACTTTTACAGGGGTTCACACCCATAAATGCAGATATAGAGCGGTCAAGTGCGCAGGGGACATGACCGATGGGTGCGGTACCGCAGGTAATGCTAAGAGAAAGTGTGAAACCAGAGTTTTAGAGATTTTTAAGGACTTTCTCTCATTTTCAAAGCTTGATATGCAGAGCTGAGGTTTAAGACTTACAAAAGAGCTATGTATGAGTGATGATAGACTCACACAGATTACAGAAAGTCATGGTGACAATTTTTTGTGTAACAGATTGCCCCCTAAAGTGCGAAGTCTGTAATAGATGAGGATCGTTTTTGTCATCTATGAAGAGTGAAGTACTTTATCATTTCAAGGATCTTCCTGTGGATACCCCGGTTGGAACCTGTAAAAACATTCAATGCAAAATATATATATATGATCATATCATCACTGAGGTAGGCATTCCCATACTCAGATCAAAATTGACTAGAAACTATATAAACTACTCTGATACAGAAATTATTTTATAATACATCACAAGTGTAGACACAGTATAGGCATAGCCATCTGTTTATGAATAGTACACTGTATAACAAAATTCCTTGCAGCCTGGATGGTGGAAACTAGATCCAGGGTCTTCATTTCTACTTCCCGAACTAGTACGATTCTATCCATGTGAATGAATGTGTCGAAGTCGAACATGGTAGAAACCACTTGATTACCAGTCAATGATGTAAACTGTTAACAAGTGTGAGAGGAACCACCAGTAATGTCAATGGCCCTCAAAGTACTCAATACAATCCATGAAATGTGAATGAATGAGTCAATGTCGAACACGTCACATAATCCTTTGATCGAAGGTCAATGATGCAACCTGTCGTCAAAGGCGAGAAACCTGCCATTGAGGCATGCAGATTCCAAGGTATTGACGATTTCTAGATCATATTTCTTGATAATGAGTTGGATTCGATAGAAAGCGATCTGTCGTAGGCAAACCCACAACACGAAATCATAGATCAAGTTTTGAAGAAATATATTTGGCAAGGACTAACTCAGGGATGGTCAAGATGGATGACATATATTTTGCAAATGAATAGTTTATTTGAACTGACCTCTTGAACACATAACGACACTGTAGATGGTTTGGTGACAATTGACCTAAAGCTAATACCCAGAAACTGGTTGAAGACTTTCAATATGGTTTGATTAACTGTTAGGCAAAGGATTTCCCAACCCAAGTGAATGAAAAGTGTCGTGTTCAAGAGTGGTTAACTGCGTTTCAAAAGACAAAGTATAACAATCAGGTTCATTTTTCTCTCTTTTCCCCCACCATTTCTGGCAAGTACCTCTTTATTTTTGACAAGCTTGAGGAGGATAACATTTGGTTGGTTATAAGCTCATCCTTCGAATGAGTCCAACTTAGTTTAAGATTCGAACCCTAAGAAGGAGTGGTCCGTTCTTGTTTCTAATTGAACAGGTCCTTTATTGTTAAATTTTAACGAGTCCAGCATAGGAGAAACTCGGAGTTTTTCAATTTTAGGGAGTCAGAAGAAAAACTTAAGAAAACTCCATGGTTGTCCTTTTTCATAAATTTGTGTCTCCCAAGCCCGAAAAATTATAAAATAATACTTGAGAGAACCGCTTGACCATTATGATCAAGGATTACTTTTCATAATTAGTGCCTTCAATATGAAAAAGTAAAAAAGCAATTGAAAACACGTCGTTTTATTACCAATATCGAACTTGAAACGAAAAAAGTCCGGTAATCTTTTCATGTTTATACAGTCAGAAAAGAGCTGTAAGTGGACCGTCCTTGTAATTCCGTTTTAACGAGTCTAAAAAGAAAAACTCGACAATCTTTTCATATTTTATGAGTCAGAAAAGAGCTTAAAGAAGACTCGTTGTAGAGGAACGAGTGGTATAAGGGGTAGCAACTGGTTCCGACAATGGTGGAACTGCTCAAAACATGTAATGATCAAGAGGCTGGCTAACAAAACCACTCATAACTTCGGTCCCTCAGGAAAGGAAAACAAGCAAGTGAAAGCATATGATCGGCCAAAGAGATGGTGGGGATGGAATTGAAACAACCAAGGCTCATCTAGCGGAATTTAGCAGATAAAGATGGCAATCACGAGATGTAAAATGGGTATGAGTTCATTTTTACACAAGCTTGAACCAAAGAGAACTTTGCTTGGATTCAGTTTCATGTTTACACAAGCTTGAAACGAAAAACTATGCTTGATATAAGTTCGCATGCCCCCAGCATAACGATGCAAAGCGAGGTACACGCCCCTGAAGCTTCATTGCATTCAACTAGATGGATGAAATGAAGATTTACTTTCAAGAGCATGCCCCCAGAATAACGATGGAAAGCAAGGTACATGCCCCCCAAGCTTCATTGCATTCAACCAGGTGGATGAAATGAAGATTTACTTTCAAGACTTGACTCGAAATGGGAATTGTTTCATTTTTAATGAGGTTGACACAAGAAAAGAACTATCCCTCAAAATCCTTGTTTCATGTTTGAAATGAGCTTGACACAAGACAAGGAACTATGCTCTAAAATCCTTGATTCATGTTTTAACGAACTTGACTCAAGACAAGGAATTATGCTCTAAAATCCTTGATTCATTTGTTAACGAGCTTGACTCAAGACAAGGAACTATGCTCCAAAATCCTTGATTCATTTTTTAACGAGCTTGACTCAAGACAAGGAACTATGCTCGAAAATCCTTGATTCATTTTTTAATGAGCTTGACACAAGACAAGGAACTATGTTCCAGAATCCTTGTTTCATTTTTTAATGATCTTGACACAAGACAAGGAACTACGCTCATGACCATTGTTTCATTTTTTAACGAGTTTGAGATAGGAAAAACTATCCTCACGTCTACTCTCTACAACCTACCTATATAACCTATCCTTGTTTCATTTTTTAACGAGCTTGACACAAGACAAGGAACTATGCTCAAGACTCCTTGTTTCATTTTTTAACGAGCTTGACACAAGACAAGGAACTATGCTCAAGACATCTAGTTTCATTTTTTAAAGAGGTTGAGATAGGAACAAACTATCCTCATGACTACTCTCTACAATCTACCTATATAACCTACCCTTGTTTCATTTTTTAACGAGCTTGACACAAGACAAGGAACTATGCTCAACGACACCTTGTTTTATTTTTTAACGAGCTTGACACAAGACAAGGAACTATGCTCACAATATCCAGTTTCATTTTTTAACGAGGTTGAGACGGGAAGAAACTATCCTCACATCCTAGTTTCATTTTTTTACGAGGTTGAGACAGGAAGAAACTATCCTCGCATCCTAGTTTCATTTTTTAACGAGGTTGAGACAGGAAGAAACTATCCTCGCTTCCTAGTTTTATTTTTTAACGAGGTTGAGACAGGAACAAACTATCCTCGCGACCTAGTTTCATTTTTTAACGAGGTTGAGACAGGAAAAAACTATCCTCGCGTCTAAACTCTACAATCTACCTATATAACCTACTGATTCATTTTTTTTTAAATGAGGTTGACACAAGAAGATAACTGTCCTCATAGCCGATTCATTTTTTAGCAAGGTTGACTCAGTAACAGGAACTTTCCTCGAAACTCCTTGTTTCATTTTTTAACGAGCTTGACACAAGACAAGGAACTATGCTCATGACTACTCTCTACAATCTACCTATATAACCTATCCTTGTTTCATTTTTTAATGAGCTTGACACAAGACAAGGAACTATGCTCAAGACTCCTTGTTTCATTTTTTAACGAGCTTGACACAAGACAAGGAACTATGCTCATGACTACTCTCTACAATCTACTTATATAATCTATCCTTGTTTCATTTTTTAACGAGCTTGACACAAGACAAGGAACTATGCTCAAGACTCCTTGTTTCATTTTTTAACGAGGTTGAGAAAGGAACAAACTATCCTCGTGTCTCACTGATTATGGTTTCCAACTGAAAGAAAGACATGTCAATGGACACACCTTGATCATGGCTTCCAAGAGGTCTTCATCAGAGGGAAGAATAGTTCTCTGGAAGGAACACATGTCAAGGGACTCAAGAGGGATAAGAACATCATGTTCAAGAAATCCCATAGAGTTTTCCATGTCAATTACCGGATCTAAATCAAAGGACAATGAGAAAACAGTGAGAGGATCACTTACATCGGTAACTGAAAACATGGGACTAGTTGCCACATAATTAACCCATGGCAGGGTAGATACCACTTTAGAAACGTGAACATTTAGGGGTGTCATATTATTGGTAGGGAACGAAAGCTGGTCTACAGTCAAAATATTTCCATTGTGAGGGAAATACATCACGCGAAAGAGTGTTGATATGACAGCTTTCATTGCATAAACATAGTTGCGCCCAAGGAGTAAATTGAAATCCAAGGGACCTCGAACTACCATAAGATCAATATAGATAGTTTTACCTTCCAAAGTAATATAAAACTTAGGAAGGATCCCTAAAGGTTCACTAATGGTTCTGTTAAAAGCTTTCAGATTCTGCGTAATAGGGATAAGCTGAGGGGAACCCAAAGCTTTCCAGGCAGTTGAGGATAAAATACTAACAGAAGCAACTTCATCTACCTGTGTTCGGTGTATGTCCCTACCACTAGCCTTGAAAATTATTTGGAAAGGGATGGAGGAAGGAAGACAAGGTTTTGTTGGTCTATTCCAATCAAAGGAAAATACCTCAGTAATTGGAGGGGGTTTTGTAGAAATAGGTGAAATGCCCCCCGGCGTAGAAGAATCTGATGTAATAAGAAGAACCTGAGCGGTATGAAGTTCACTCTCTACAGGGAGAGTGGGATCGACCGAATGTGAAATTGAATCGACCACTTGATCAACTAATGGATCATCAACCTGAGTGATATGAGTTTCACTCTACAATGGAAGAGTGGAATCGATTGTACTTGAAATTTGATCAATCACTCTGTCAGTTGACGGTAGGTTGGGAGAAAGTTTACGATAACCAGTTGGAAATTCTTGCTGTGGAACAGTAAGGTTTTCCAACAATTTTGAGGCTTCATCCATGTGAGGGCAAATGTGAGTTTGATGACTCCCTTTGCGTAACTTACAAGGAAACCTAACTTTACCCTTTTTCCCAGGAACCTAACTATAGCTGGTTGATGGATCAATGGAAAGTTGATGAGATTTTCCTGACCATACTTCCAAAACCTTTGGAATAGCAGGACAATTGATAAGGAAGTGGTCACCCTTACAAAGCCTGCAAGGGTATTTGGGTTTACGATGCATGTTGGAGGTTTCCTCAACACAACTAACACTTACAGCCTTAGTTGGTTGGTTGACTTCTTTCTTACCTTGCTTCTTCTTCTTCTTCTTCTTCCCTTTCTTCTTCTTCTTAGCCACCTGGTTACTAGCGTCAAGGCTTTTACCAAGTGAAGAGGAAGAAATGGAGGAAGAAATATTAGGCGAAGAAGGTAAAGGGTCAACAGAAGGTTGGTGATGTTGAGATGTGAACTCTGTTGAGGTGTAGCATTCGGTTGAGCTAGAAAAATTGGAGTATTTGGGGCCAACGAATTTGAAAATAACCATATTGGTAAAACTATTGTAAATCCAAGTAATGACAAAGTAGCCATATAAGGAGGACCAAGATTTTCAAAGCAAGGAAAGGTACTAGGATTCTCGTTAAGAGGGGTTCCTTGGTTGGTAAATTCCGGAACAGTTGCCATTATATTCAACTTCAATGAATTTTATTAACAATTTAAAACTAAAATTAACAATTCACAATTCACACGTAACAATTAAAATTCACAATTCACACCTATGGTCTCTAAAAGTAAAAACAAACAAATTAACACGCACTATCAAATCTAGGAGTCAAACCACACACAAATAGTAACTTTCTGTACCGAAAACACTAGTTGGTGATGAAATCCAATGTCGCAGAGTTCAATACAGAAATGGTGGTTGGAACAGTTACCCCAACAACCTGCTTAATGAAACAAACTGGCACAAGTTTCTCCACAAAACCGTCTCGAGTGAAGATAACCCCCTAGAGAGTCCAAGTGAGTCTAGTCGACGTCTGCTCCAGGTATAGTGGGATCTTCCCTCCACCGTCACCTTAGGAAAGAATCCTAAATATTATGGCCACTAAGGTTACCAACAGAGACAAATATACATGGGGGAACAGTCTACGATCCGATACGCACGCAAGGGCAGAGTAACAAAGCTCAATCCCCTTGAAGGCTCCTTGACATAATCCAAGGTTTACCAACAAGTGACCCCAGGCTCCTCGACAACGGTCAATCCAAGGTTTACCTTTTTTAATACGTGAATATCTGCTATCGTTCCAATGAGGAAGGATTGATAACCTCACTGGTTCAGATATGATCTCGTGCTTCTCCTTTAAGAGGAGCTTTCCCAAAGCATAGATGAAACAATTGGATTTTTTCCTACCGCAAGATCGACTACTTGTTTGTTTTAACTATCTTGGAGAGTTAATTACAACCTATTCCAAGGCACTAGCCTAAGCTAGATTGGTGGAAAGAGCCCTAAAAATGCAAAAATTACTAGATGAATTTTAATTAAGCGCTGTGTTATTTAGGCTGTTATTACTCAAAAGGGTAAATGGATATGAAACCAATGGTGTTATGACCCGACCCAAAACTGAATGCAATCGAATATGATAATGTAATCTTTTCAATTCGATGAATCCTAACTAAAGTAAGGAGAGAGTTTCCATTCACTTCCAACAACGAAAAAATTGATCACTAAGAGAAAATATAACAAATTCTCTAATGCACTAATTTCATCAAGAAAAACTAATGCAAATCAATTCAAAAACAGTTTTTATTTTTATTTTTGTGTGTTAAAAAAAAGCATAAAATTATGTAAATTCAAATCAAAGAAAACTGATCTAAATCTACAATTGATTTTTCAGAATGTAAACTATGCAATTGTAATCTATGCACAATTTACTTGAAAAGTATGCAAATGTAATCTATGCACATTTTTCATTCATATTCTGAAAATGAGAATTTTAACATAGCAAATGTGATCTATGCAAGAGAATTCTCAAACACAAGATGATTCTAATGTAATCTAAGAACCAATCAAGTGAAAGTCAAGAAAATTGGGTGAGAGTTCCAAAGATCAAAAAATAAAAACACTCAAAGGTGATTAACACTTAGACACAATTTAGCCAAACCTCCAAGTAATGACCAAAGGAAATCAAATTAAGAATTTCTCAAAAAAGAGACTCAAAACACCCAATTAACTTAATGGATATTGATGAGAGGAAGAATTTGCTGAAAGAAACTCATAAACAAGGCTTTTTGACAGGATATATGCAGATCTGGGCAGAGACTAAAAGTAATAAAAAGAACCTAAACCTAACTGGACGAAAAGATTTTAGGATTTTCAAAAATTTTGACATGGTCAGCAGGCCTCCGGTAAAACCAGGTGTGGTACCGCTCTGTGCAGTAAAGTAACAGTGCGGAGAGGTCCGCACTATAACTCAAACAGAACATTCGGTCCTCGTAAAAAATTTTAAAAAACAAAAAACCAATCTAGGACCTAAAAACTACCCAATCCCACACACATCAAGCAAAAACCAGAAACAAAAATCATGTTTCTTAAATCAAAGATAAAGGAAAACAAATCCAGTCCCCAGTGGAGTCGCCAATTTGTTGGCCAGATAAATCATTCTTGCGGACAAGACCGATCTCCCTAGTATCAAATGATATCTAGCAACAAGCAGCAAAAGCAAATCTACTTTTTTCAAAACATGTTTCAATTCATAAATGAAAACTAAGAGGTGTAATAGACCCTACCTCGGTCCAACGCTTGTTTGTGGCAGCTTTGTTCCAACAGCTTCAAGCAGTTCCCTTTTAATAA
>APFE030534521.1:95499-170682 GCA_000404065.3 Pinus taeda | reverse complement strand
TTCCTTGGCTAAATCACGTGAGAACAAGCTACAATACGTGCAAACTCATTGGCATACTCAATCCCCTGATTTGTGCAAGATCTGGTGCACAACTATAGTCACAACTGATAGCAATCTGATTCTCTAAACCTGTCCCTGCTGAATTGAACATGCACTGACATGCAACTGAGTTAACTGATGTATTCATTAGTTGTATTATGAGTTAATAACTTGTGAATTAATTAATAACTAATTCACCCAACTCATCTCTAGTCTATTTGCCAGTTAGGCTAAATACAACTAGTTTAACAAAGCTAAACTGAACACAACTCCATCAACTGCACCTCCAGTCCACTAAACTCAACTCACTTGAGTTCTAACTGAAGTCCTGCATGCAAATATTAGTCATCCCATAGGTAACCACGTATTTCCTTCTGGGATCTGCATGTACCACATCCGTAGCTCATCCTGAAGTGCTCCAAGAGAATAAGACAAAGTTTATAGTCTAAATATTATTATGAGCTAATAATATTTGACTGTTCTATATTTAGACTGAGCAGTCACTCCGCTGTGGTGTCACTCCTCTGTGGTCTAAAAATAGAAGTCCATCTATTTTTTCCAACTTGATCAATCATCCATAAACAGCAACCTACAATCCATAGACATGATCCATATGTCTAAAAATAGACATAGTCTAAAAATAGACTTGCGCCAAAAATAGCCTGCGGGCCCACTTAGTGAAGGCGACTCCTTTCCACTAAGCTCCATCATCTTGTTGCATTCTCAACAAGCATTTCTTGTTGCACACTTTTCAACATTAAGCATGTGAGTTGGGAAATCTAGTCTCTTTAATTTAATTTCCTTGTATTGGAAATGAGGCAAATACATGATTGACATGTGTATTGTTAATGCGAAAATTCTTACCATTAGATTCATAAAAGTATGATTAAAATACGGCTTGGTGATTTGTTGAAACATTAATCCTTAATTGCCCCATTTTTAGAGTGTTTCCATTTGCAAGAGAGTTTATTTGTTGATTACTTTCCCTTAAGACCTGGTAGAATAAAATCCACAATTCTCTCACCATTGTAAGAAATTGAAATCAAGAGTCTAAAACCATACAAAAACACCTTACAATAAAACATATTCCTAAATGTGATTATTGGAAAAGGTTCCTAGTCCCATGTATAGGTTCATTGAATTTTCCCTCCAATATCATTGATCATTAGAGAAGTTTTACCCACTCGTTTGAACATTAATATAATTTAGCCTTTTTTATATTCTATTTTTTTTAACAATCCCAAATGTATAACATCTATGTTTTTCCAAATAATATGAATATTTTAAACATCCACCAGCCAACTACAACTTTGAATAAATATTATATTTTATAAATCATGATGAAGAAAGAAAGAAATAAATTATTTTAACATCCGCAAGGCTAAAGATAGCCTATGGGACAAATTGTTTCTCCATCTAGCTCTTGTATGTGGCCCTTTTCCTGTGAAGTCTCACAATAAACGCTCCCAGCTTCTCGACAAACCCTTCACTAAATAGATTATCCCAAGAGCTAGCTACCAGAATATCTGCATAACTTTCCTTGTTGTCTTTGAAGGCCTCACACTATAAAATGAAATGATTTTCTGTTTCCACTTTTCTGGAAGAGAAAAAATACATACTCTTTGCTCCCACACTTTTTTTTTGCCTTTTCCAGCACTCTGTTTAACAATGGAGTTGATGAGAATTAGTCCTTAGTTGAGTAATAAGAATTTTGGCTCTCTAAGAAATATTGGCCCCTATGTACGCTTTTTGTTGATGATTGTGAGTGAGATTGAACTCTTCAATACAATACTTTGTCTTTCTCCCTAGCTCGTTCTCCCAAGTACGCTTGTGGAGCTTATCCATAACAAAAGCTTTTATCCCTATAGTGTTTGTGGGAAACACGCTAAAGAAAATACCCCATTTACTAAACCATTTGTTATTTTGCCACATCCAAGTCTTATTTCATTTGCACAATATGTCATTAAACACAACCTTGGGTCATCTTCCCTTTTCCATTTGTTCAATTTTTTTTAAATATCTTATGGCTTGCACCATAGCAATTAATTTAATAGGAGAAAACTGTCTCTCACTTAACAAGATAGCATAAGGAACCACAATTTTTATTTTGAATTTGTTTGTAATCAAATGCTTCTGAATTTTCTCAATTTGTTTCCACTGCATGTCGAATGTACTATTGTCCCATAGTTCATAACCGTAGAGAATTGTTGGAATCACTAAAAGACCAAAAAGAGTTAGAGTGGTTTTCTAGTCCCATAACATTGCCTCTCTACACCTATTTTGAAAAAAAATAAAATTCTTTCCAACCCCCCAATGTTCTTTTCTTTCTACATCCATCCCATCTTAGATTTATGTTGAAGTCAATTATGAGGTATTTGTAATTCACATTTTCTTCTAGAATGTTTCCTATGAAGTAAAACTTATGCTGGTTATGTTTTCTTTTGTTAGAGAAAACCACTACTTTCATTTTTCTAATATTGACTTGCATCCCCACCCTTCTATAAAAACTCTCAAGGGAAAGTAATTTCTTTTGCAAGCCAAGAGTAGATTTAGCAATCATAATAAGGTCATCTATGTATAAAATAAGCCTTATAAAAAACTTTCCCAAATGGATACCTTCACCCCCTTACAAATTTATCCACTCTTCAAGCTTGTCGATATATAAACAAAAAAGGGTAGGAGACAATGGGAAACCTTTCTTGAACTCGATATCGCTTCTAAAACTTTCAGAAATTCCTGCTGAAGTTCTAATTTTGACTTTCACCTCTTCATATAGCCTATGCACAACTTCTCTCAAATCCTTGGGAATCCCAAGTTCCTCCATTCTGTGCCAAATATTATCCTAGGAACCATGTCAAAGGCTCTTATGAAATCAACAAAGAAACAAAAAAAATCTTCCTTTTTCTCCCAAACATTTTCAATGATTTGCCTTAAAGTTATACCATGATAAACTGTGGAATGTTTAGGTCTAAAACCTATTTTCCCTTTAGCATGTTTATCTCTTTCTTCTACCCACTTGCTGATTTTATTTTCTAACATGCTTCTAAATAAATTTGCAAACAAGGGGTTTATCATTATGGTCCTATAAGTGGAGGGATTTTTGATATCACAACTCTTGAAAATAGGTATTTCTAGACTAGTTGTCCAATCTGTGGGGAACCCCTATTGTATGATGTTATTGATTTTTTTGTAATGTGAGGTGCAATAATTTTTAAGCCCCACTTTAGATACTCTACTGGAGTTCAGCCAAGTCTTTTGATTTTCCAAGGCCCAACTTCTTGATACCCATCTCTACCTTTTGCACCGTGAAGAGTTCTATATCAGTGTTGACCAAGGGAGGAGGGTCAACCTTGGGATCCTGCTCATGAAGTTATATTGCATAGTCAAGCCATTTATAAGTTCTAATATTGTTTTCAATTTGCATCTTTCTTGATTGGAGCTCCTTCTAAAATAATTTGGGGTTATTTTCCCAAGAAATATTAGTTCTTCTCTCACCAAAACCATGAAATTAACCTTTCTTTTTCTTAATATATGCTTGTAGGATTTGAGATTTATGTTATCCTTGTTTGAATCTTTCCACATTCTCCTTGCCTTTTTACATTCCTCGTCAAATGAAGAATTATCCAGAAAGAAATTTGTTTCATACTTCTTAATTTTTTCTCTTTTTCACTCTACAAGTGCACTTTGAATTAAATGCATTAATTCGTGACTATGAAGGTCATGAAATGGGATTTTCTCCTTCTCAAAGAGCCTCTCTAGCATTATTTTGAAGATATGATATAATAAAACATTGACTATTACAACTATTTCATCTAATAATGTCTCATATATATATTTTTTAATTGACCAGTCAAATTACCATAGGCTCCAACCGTTGTTCGGTCTAAAGCGACAAACTACACTTGTGGTCCGTGGATGTCAACTGAAAATATATGAAATAGAATATAAGAGGGATTACTGGGATTCAAAAAAGTGTTGACAACGAATCAATGCATATATTCTTTCATGTGTCCTCAAGTAGACACGCCAAAGCTCACCCTTTTCCAGAGAGCGTGGCCTGAGGAACCATCATTTTGGTTTGGTTTAAAATTTGGTTGAAATTTAGTGATTTTGTTTTTTAACACTGGGAAATAGTATTTATTATCTTTCTCAATTTAATTTTTATAAGTGGTATGCTAATATTTGTTATATTGTATTTCTAGTTTAATCTATTCAAAAGAAATATATATACAATTTTAAATTTTGAAATAAAAATTGTTTTTTATTTTGAAAAATTATTGTTAAACTTCGATGGGGTGGATGAAAGGCATTATGAGGGGTACAGAGGCACACCTTGTCTCTTCCTCGAGAATTTAAACGAGATACAAATGGCATGTGAGATTCATGCAACCACATTATGGATGGTTCGAAATGGCGGACATTAAATCCTTATGTATGAGGGTAGGTAGATGGAAACAATTAGTGAGTCAAGGCATGGGAAAAAGTGAAGGTGGTAGAGGGAATGAAACATTTGTGTAGGTTGCCAACTTGTGCAAATTGCATCAGTTGTGGCTCTTAGGATACTAGTGAATGTCTGTAAGAAAGATTACTAATGTTGGTTTGCTGGAGATTATCAACGTCTAATCTGGGACCTTGGAGATGATTATAGATGGAATTATCATAGTGGAGGGGCTCATGAGGAAAGTGTGAGGAGTTTGCACAATTGGATTCAAAGAGCATAGACATTGTTTTAGCACTAGACTTTAGTCGCTCTAGTAAGCTCACAATATTGTTTTCTCAGTTTCTATATTATAATAGAGTATTGTGTTTGAAAGGAAGTGATTAAAAGTTAGGTTGGCCTCTGAGCCTTACAATTCTTAGCTATACCAAGCTCGAGCCTCTGAGCCTACTGATTGTGGTGAAGTATGTGGGATAATTGCATTGGTCTAGAATGTAGGGTCAATGACTCTTGTGTGGGAGGCTAACCTGGGATTCCAAGAAAATGTAGTTCAATCTAGGGATAATCGGGGGTGATATAGTTGGAGTGGCACTCCCAAATTCATTCTGATGGCACATCATCATTTAAGGATTGTTTGTGGGAGAGGATTTGCACAAAATTGGACTGGCAGACGGAGTCCTTTCTTTTGGTTGTAGAAAATTGAGGCTAATGAGGTGTCCCTAGCATTTAGTGAAACCTTTTGGTTTAGGAGCCTTCCTAATGGGGCTGTTGGAGAAGGCCTCTGCTGGAGGTGGTCGTCTGCTAAAGTAGAACAACCCTTGAAGCCTGGGATTTCCATAGTTGGTCATTGGGTGTTGGTGGACTCTTGGGTTTATGGTGCAGTAATACAGGTTTGGAATTGGGAACTTCAATAGGAAGGGGTGGAGAAGATGATTAGACAAAGGGACAAAGTGAGGAGAGGGATAGAAAAACAAGGGTAGGTGGAAGAACATAGAAGAGAAGTTATTGCAGTGGACAAAGGAGATATCCTAGACACAGAGCTTGATGAGGTGGAGACCGATAATTTGGATTAGTCACCTGGCCACATTGTTGTTCCTACCTCCCTTGATACTTTGGAAGCACAATTGCGACAAGTTACTATGCTCCTGGAAAACTTAAATCAATACCGACATGGTGATCAGAATGAAGTGATTAATTTCATGAACGACCTTCAACACAATCAATGGAATATGCAAGATTGGCTAGTGTCACTCTGGAGAGGCCAAAAGAGATGAGTTGAGCGCATGGAGCAACTTGAGGGATGCCTGACATATGTAGAGTTTCACATCCATAGGGAAATCATGTGTCTAAATCATTCAGGTAATGATCTGGGCCACCCTCTTATTCACTAATGTTTGTGGGCTATGTTTTTATCTTAGGGGTGTTTTGGGCACACTGATCCTTCACATTTTTCAGTTTTAAGAAGGTTTTGACATTTTGTAGATAATTTTTAAGTTGTTATTTTGGCCAATAAATCTAGTTAGAATAAGGTTAAAAAAAGTTAATCTTTAAACAGGCATTTTGTAATTTTTTAACAATTTAATAAAAAAATTTGAATGAACAAAAAAAAATTATCATTTAATTTAGAGAAATTATATGTTATAAAAATATTTAGTAAAATAAAATTACTTTTCATTTGCATGATTCTAAAGTTTAAAAAAAAAACATTATTTTTACACAAGTTTGAGATTGAAAATCAAAATGGCTAGTTTGTCCTTGATGTGATTCCCCAAAACTAGGTTATTTATTTGTTAAAAGGCTTCCTTTAAAGAAGGAAATGTTGCTTTTATTTTTCTTTACATACAGTTGCTTTTATGTTTCCTTACATGCAATGTCATTTAAGTCTTTTTTGTTTTCGAATGCAAAAGAGTGAAATGTTAAATGGAAATAAATAAATAATATAATATAATTTTACTATTAAATTTATTTTAAAGAAATATAATAATTTTGTTTATAATTTATTATTTAAATTAAATTAAGCAATATTTTTATAAGTTTCAAAATTAATTCAAAAAAAATTTAAACAAAACTTACTTTGATATTTCCAAATTTAAAAACAAAGGGAGATGTTTTTGTTTTGTTTTTTTAACTATTATTTATAAAATATTAAAATAGGTCAAAGATAAAAAAGTTGTCGCAGTGAGAGGCACTCTTCATTCTTGTATGGAAGATATATTGTAATATCTTGTCCTATCATGTTAAGTAAACGATTGAAATTACATATAAAATAAAATTGAGTAAAATAGTCAATTTACTATTCACTGTTTGTGGGATCTAGGTTTTTACAACCCATGGTATTTTTATTTAAAAAGATATATGTATATATATGTATATATATATGTATGTATATGTATGTATATGTATATGTATATATATACACACACACACACACACACACTTCACTCAGAGGAATCAAATCTCTTGAAGTGCAAACTTTTTTAGAGTGAAAATAGACTTGATCCCTCTCGACACTTGGTAGATCTAGAGTTAAGATAGATCTAGGCTAGTGTAGAAATAGAGATATATGAGTTTTGTGTTAGAAATGACTCTTGAAGAAATAAATTATTTTGGGTGGGAAATTGCAGGGGATGATTTGGCATTATATAAATGAAAACGTGGTTAAAAATTGATGGTGTTTACCCTATTTGAGCTCTATTGAAGTCTTGGGTTAAAAGAGAAGCATTTATTTGTTAAAACTAAAGAAGTTATAGGAAAAGAGAACAAATTGCTAAAAATGATTGGGCAAGTATTAAACATTGACATAGTCTATATGTTCTATGTTTTGGAGTGTTTCCAATATATTTTCGAGTTTAATTTGCTAGGAATCTAGCAAGAATTTCTTGGAATCATAAGTTTTGAATTGTAAACTCTCCACAATTTGAGTGCCACAGGGGTCTTTCAAGGTGTTGAATCCATATACGTAGTCAAAATTCCAATTTAAACAACAAAAAATAAGATTTAGCAAAAAAATAAAAGTTCTCTGAATTCTAGCCAAAAATTCCAAAACATTGCATGTTTAGATAACACCTTGAACATTTAGACTTACTTTTAGATCCACTTCTATGTCACTACATAATAAGTAAATAAGGTTGGTGGGTTAAAATCCTAAAACATAATGGGGCATTAGTGACCTAGTATATAGTTCACTGAAGGAAAAAGAAATGGTAAAACTTGTTTCCAAAAATATTTAAGAGAAAATTAAAAACCACTTGCCAAAATTATTTATTATAGCTAAGTAAGAAACTACAATCTTAAAAGGTGCTCATGCATTTAGTCATCCATTCAATGTTTTATCAATATAGTATTGTTTATGTCTCTCAGTAAATTTGCCCTAGCATGAATCTACCAACTAGATCAACCTATAGTAATGGGGTATTACATTTTCTTCATATATATATATATATATATATATATATATATATATATAATACATATATGATATTTCAAAATGACTCTTAATAATAAACATAATTATTTTTTTAACAAGATCGGGTACTTTTATATTATAAAAAAGAAGTAGCACTAGGTCCTAGTACATTTCGTAGGCAAAAGGTCTATTTTGGAGGTGCAAAATGGGAGCGCAATCCCTACCTCGACATAATAGCCTTTGTTTCTAGCAAATTCATGGAAAAGATACTTATATTGGCGAACACACTGACCAAGAAGCAAACAAAAAGTACAAACATAGGAGGATGGAAAACAAGATGATCACCAAAATTGGTTAATAGATTCCTCAGGGTATTAGCCCTTCTTTTTACTGTAACGAGAGGAGGTTTCTCCCTGCTCACTTTGATTCAGAGAATTTATGTAATCCACTGCATCCTCGAGATGTTTGCACTTGTCTTTCAAATCTTCAATCTCAGCTCTTTGTTCCTCTATCTCCATTTTTTTATAGTTATTCACACTCTTCATTTCTGAGCGGAGATCTTTAAGTGTTTGGATGAAACGGCCAATCACGAATCTATTGGCACGACTCAAGGCACAATTGTCATTTTTATCTACCTTTTCTAAAGGATTACAAGACATTTTGATGGGCCTGGTAGTTGTGTAGCTCTTCTGATCACTAGTCATTTGCTGGATGTCTCTATGCTTGCTGTTAGGGTGGTCTGCGCAACTTTTTCTATGAGCTTTATTTTTTCTTCTTTCAAAGATCCTTTTGGTATACTAGCTATTCTAAGATCTCTCACTAATGCTGTGATAGAAAAAAAAATTCTTCTTAGGGGATAACAAGCACAGACAGAAGTTGATACTAAAACAAGAAAAGTAGCTAGAAAATTCAAGGGGAGTTAGGCGATGACAGGGCGAATAAGAGGCCCGGGTCTTTTGGTGCAGATTAGGAGCAAATTTAGAAAAGCAAGGATATGGGCTAGGACCGAGAGGAGAATAGAATGGATGGAAATCAGCTGGGAGTGGGACAGAGTTACAAGAGCAATATAAAAAGACAGAGAGGAGAAGTAGGAGAGCTGCCGGAGGGTGAGGGACAAGACATCGACAGTCTGTGATCTTGTCACGGTGAAGAAGTTGTGAGCAAGAATTAACTGCACAACAGGAAGAGTGCTATCAGTTAAATCACCACTGAAAGAAATAACCTTACTCTTACCTCCTTTCAAATCCTGCGAGTTGTAGTTGCTACAATCATATCTAGCCACTCCTAATTCTTGAGCCTGAGAGTCTGCGCACTTAGAGAGCTCTCTCACCGTTGCCGCATAATGACTTATCCGTTGGTGGATCCGGCTATCCGAGTGCTACTTATTAGCTCGATTGAGCACACTCTTCTTGTGACTCTGATCAAAGTTCTCGGAAGTGTTCCCCCCAATAACATCATTACACAACTGACTGATCGGGACAGTGAGGGTGCCTCTGCTGTTAATTTGACTTATACCAAAATTGTGCTGATCCCTGGGATGGATTTTCCTCCAAAACGAATACCTGTGCAAGTCATTCTTCTTGCTGAGGATTTTCCACATTGCTCTAGGAGGATACATAGATATTTTTGTCAATCATGTAATGGGAAGATGCATGTTGATTGTGCGTATGTACTATTTCCTCCATTTGGTTTATTTGATTAACAATACTTTGAACCTTAATACTGTCCAAAAGAGATGATAAATCAAGGGATAGATTTTTCATATATCTGTTGGTTTTCTTTTACTGACCCGGTCCTCCTGTTCACTGCCTTGCTGGCAAGCTAATTAGCTTCTTGGTTGTGAGCTCTTAAAACATGCTTAAAGATGATATTTCCCAGAAATTTAATATTGTCTAATATTCTTTGTCTTATTTTGTTTGGAGCCTAGTTTTTAAATTCTGCACCTGTTTCCATAGCAGCAATAATTATTGTTGAGTCGTCAATAATGATGGGGTATTTTACCTGAAGTTTTTAAAGGATGTTGGTGCCTAATAACAAACTATAAGCCTCCGCCTTATTATTTTTCATAATCCCAAGCCCCCATTCATAGGAGGAGATGACTTTGCCTTTCTGATCGTAAATTACCCCACAAGCCCCTGCTCTGCCAGGATTGTTTTTTGAAGCACCATCAAAGCAGAGAATGTATTTGCTTTGGTTTTTTATCCAATTCTCTATCTCCTTTTCGTTTCTCGAAGCTTCCAGCCTATATCTTTTCCTCCTATCTTTACTGACGATTGATTCCTTACATTGCAATCCAAGAGGATTCTATTATAACACACATTTTCTTCATGCTGCCAACTATTTTGATCCACACTTAGCACACCATCGGCGCTAATCATCTCCGCAACTATCCCCCAAGTTTTGGCTAAGATGGACCCTGAGTTTGGTTTTTCACCTTTGAAAATGAAATTTTTCCTTGCAAGCCATATTTTCCAGCAGAGGGCAAAGGGAAGACACTTCCAAATGCGGATTATGGCAGATTTATTTTGCTTTGCGTATGGATAACTTTGCTCCCAATTCTTATTTAATGTTGAAAGTTGATCAAAAGTATCACTGGTCATCTCCAGAGGACTTATGATTTGTTTCCAACAGTACCTTGCAATGGTACAATTTAAGAAGAGATGTTGAGTGCTTTCTTCATATTTTTGACATAAAACACACATGGAGGGCCCTTGGATACCTTTTTTCCTAAGATTTTCTGCTGTGAGGATCTTACCTTTCAGAAGAGTCCAGGCGAAAAATTTGATTTTAGGGAGACATTTATTCTTCCAGACAGCTAGCCAAAGACTCTAGTTATCATGGTTGTTGTAGTTTTGAAGGAAATTATAGCTAGATTTCACTGTGAACTTTCCTCCACTTAAGTCCCAAACATAGCTATCTTGGCTCCTTTTGTTTATAGGGGTAACTCCAGCCAGAATAATATTCATCTCATCTCACTGGTTTTTTAGTCTATTTGGGAGAGGCAGCTCTCTTCAGGCAGTCCATATGTTTTGGTCCCACTTTGAAATAGAGTAAAGAGAGGTTATGCCTTTATCAACCACCCATTCTTTCAGACTTCTTAAGTGATGGCATCAATTCGAGGGAGCGATACCCATGATTCTATCATTCCAAATGGTAGTGTCTTTCCCATTCCCCAGATTCTTCGAAATGTGATATTTAATTTGAGGGATAATTTTTTTTATGAGTTTCCACACTTGGGTGCACGGACAATCTGAGATCATTTTAGTAAGAATCTTTGAATGATATACATTAAGGTATTTTTTTGACAGAGCTTCTACCCATCAATGGTATTTCCCATTTAGCATTCGCCAAATGATCTTGATTCCAAGAGCCTTATTTGTCGAGCTCGGAATCCAGATAGAGATTCCTCCTTTTTAGAAGGGGAGGGTCACTTGATCCCAACGAACAAGGCTGATTTTTTTTTAGTCTTGTTTCCCTCCTTGCCAAAGAAAGCCTCTGGTGATTAACTCCATTTGCTTATGTATGCTAGTAGGTTCTAAGATTATGGCATACTGGTAGATAGGTAAGGCTGAGAGGAGAGCTTTGATTAGAATAGTTCTACCTGCTAGGTTTAACCACATTATCCCCCAAGTTTGAAGTTTCCCTCTCATCTTTTCGATTTGTTTATTCCAAACCTCTGGCTTAACCCCTTCTTTTTCCAGTGGTAACCCAAGATAAATGAAGTGGCCCCATTTCTGCTAAACCAGAATATCAATGATTTGAGAAATCCTCTGCATTATATTTATTGAAACATTCCAAGTGTATATTCCGCATTTTTTGTTATTTAGCAACCCTCCTGAGACAACAAGGGAGGCATCTAAGACTTTCTTAAACCTCCTATTAATAATACTAGAGGCTCCACCAATGAGAAGAGTATCGTCCACAAAAAGCAAATGATTGATTTCTTTGACCCCTCTGGCTATGCTAATGCCAGTGATTTCCCTTTTTTTCTTTGGCTTTCAAGTTGAATACTTAAAGTTTCCTCCATAAGGATGTAGAGGAATGGAGAGAGCGGGCATCCTTGTCTCAAACCTCTAGTGCTGCAAAAATGTCGACTAGGCCTCCCATTGATCAACGGGTCTGTCCAAGGATTTGAGATGCACTCCATAATGATATTGATGAACTTGATAAAGATTCCAAACTTTTGGAGAATTGCCACAAGGTAATGATGGTTAACTCTATCAAAAGCATTGGCCATATCCGACTTTATGACCATACCTTTTTCATTTCTGTGGATGTTGCTATGAATCGCTTCCTGAACAAGAATTATATTATCTGTTATTTGCCTTTTGGGGACAAATCTGCCTTGGTTTTCAGAGATGATACTAGGAAGAATTTTTTTTTTTTTTTTTTAATCTATTTGCCAAAAATTTTGTAATGATTTTATAGGAGGAGTAACATAGAGAAATGGGCCTAAATCTATAAAAAGAGATAGGATTTGGCTCTTTTGGGATGAGTGCTAAGTGAGAGGCTTTAGTGTTTTCTCCCATTTTGTTTTTTATGAAAATGTTTTCTATCATTCTAACAATTTTTTTTTTATTATGTCCCAATGATTCTTGTAGAAATCGAAGGTGAAACCATCTAGCCCAGGAGCTTTTTCCAGGTGCATGCTCCAAGTTGCCTCTCTTATTTCCCCCTCTGTAACCTCTTTCTCAAGTTCATTGTTTTCTTGTTCATTGATTTTATTGTTGATTTGCTGAAGGAAATCAACGCTGTCCACTTGTTGGTCCCCTGTTGTTAGGAGGTTTTTATATTAGTTATGGGCTACTTCTTTAATTTCCTCCCTCTCCTTTATTTCCTTTCCTTCAACTTGGATCTTGTCTAGTTGATTACCCACTCTTCTTATCTTAAGATTGTTGTGGAAAAATGAGGTATTTTTGTCCCCCTCTTTTAACCAAAGACATCTAGACTTTTGTCTCAATTCCTCCTCCTCTTGTCTGTTTTGCTTGTAAAGCTCCAAAAAAATTTCTTTTTCATGAGCATGCCCTTGCTCGGTGATTTGCTAGTTCTCGTTTTCCTTGCTCCATTTCTCAAGTTTCTATTGTAGCTCAACTTTTTTATTTTTTTCTTTAAGAGCATTCTCTCTTGCCCAAATTTTTATTTTTGCTTTTAAATTTTTAAGGTTGGTTTCCCAAAGAAAATGTGGGGAGTCTATGACATCTGTTTACGAACTTTCTTTTATAATCTTGCTAAAATCTTCCTTGCTGTCCCAGATTTTGTTATATTTAAAAGGGATTGGCCCATAGTTCTCCATCCTATCCAAAATCAAAACCACCAGCTTGTGGTCGAAGGCTGAAACATGCACTATCTTGCTTTTGATGGATGGGAATCCTGCTACTATATTCTCTTGAATCAAAATCTATCAAGTATTTCCTTTATATTTTGTGCACCTGTTCTTTTATTACTCCAAATGAATTTCCCATTACTTGGAGGTATGTCTAGAAGTTTGTGTTCTTCTATAAGATCTTCCAGTGCTGCTCTAGAAAGATCGTTGAAATAATTTCCTCCCAACTTCTCTTCTATGTTTCGAATCAAGTTTAGATCACCTCCTATAACTAAATTGATTCTTTGGCATTCTTGTGCTTCTTCTTTTACTAATTCCCAACATAGTACTTTATCTCTGTAATGATTTGGATAGTAAATATTTATAAAGGTATACTCTTCAATTGTGCTTTTGTTTTTTAGATCTGTCCTAACACACCAATTGTTGAGTTTTTTTTAATGAGTTCCCATTTCCATAACGTGCCAATACTGTCTGAGGCTCCAGTGGAGTTTGTACTTGTTCCTTTGAAACTTTTTTGATTCTTCATCAATTTTTGAAAATCTTGAGTGCTCACTTTGGTCTCTTGGATCATAAGAATGTTTGGTTGTTCTTGCTTTATTAAGTCTCGTGCTGCATTGATTTTGAGAGCAGAGCCCAAACCCCTACTATTCCAAGAGACCCAAATCATTATTTACTCGATTTATGATGGGCTCCGGCCTTCTCCTTCTGTTGATTTTTTTTCCCCGCTTCCCTTTTGTTTTCCTAGGAAAGAATCCATTGGTTGTTGGGTGCCAATAGCCATTTCCTTTGCTGCTACCTCATCTCTAATTTCTTTGTTGGATTTCCTTCCTGCTTTTTTTGGCTGCTCTGAAGTGTCTTTGAATTCTTTGACTTTATTTCTTGTGAGGATTCGGTTTATCGTGAGTGGGGGGGATGACAAGATTTGAATGGGGGATGTGATGATGGCTATAGTTTTGTCTTGAGTGGGGGAACGTGGGGATGATGGTTCTTCTTCCAGAAGTTTGAATGGATTAGGTGTCGAGCATACTGGCGGTACCTTGTTTGAGGAAGGAATAGAGGTTGCGACAATATTTTCATGAGGCTGTGTGGGGTTGGGGGAAGCTTGTTTGTTGTTAGTTTTCTTCCTCTTTACTTGTTCCCAAGTGTCTCTGTGTGCTTCTACATTCTTAGTGGTATCTACTTATTTTATTTTGCTGCATCTATTTGCAAAATGACCATATTCATGACATACCTTTCATTTGCACGGGATTTGCTTGTAGTCCAGCTGCTAAATGTGAGTCCACTATTCCACCTTGATTTTTATTGTCTCCGACAACCCTTTTCCCAGGTCCACTTCCATGCAGATTCTGGCACATGCATGCATATTATCTTTTGGTTCGCATCTGTCTATGTACTTGCCAACTGCGTTTCCAATTGCTTTGATCGAATCGTCGCCCCAAAAACAAAGGGGGAGCTGTGGCAGTCTGACCCAAACTAGCACAGCACTTGGGGTGTCCATCTCGGGATCGAAATCTAGAGACCATCTGTTCAGATACAAGCCTCTTGAATCCATAAAGTATGGTCCATTTCTGAATATTAGATTCTGGTCTTCTTTGGTTTTGAAAAGAAACATGTAATATCCCCTTCCACAGAACCTGGTAGCTATTTTCCCTTGTGTATTGGCACTCCAATTTCTCTCCACCCATTTTTGGACCACTCTGGGGGAGGGCCACAACCCTGTAAATTGACCAACCAGTCCTCTTTCAAATAAATAAATTGAAGCTTTCTTGGGGAGACTTGGAGGTAAAGAGATCTCTGGTATGTCTGCCAATTTTTTTACAAATTTTCTTGTAGTTGGCCTAGCTTTTGGAGCTCCATTCTCTGATATTAGTGAAGCAAAAGCTGCTTCTTGATCCTCAAATTCTTGCTAAGAAAAAGAGTCGTCCCCTGCCAAGAGAGGCATGAGGAAGAGAGGCCCTGCAGCAGGAGGCTGCCAAGGGAAAGAACGAGGGCAAGAGGCTACACAAACTATCGAGAATCCACTCTAGAGGGCCAATGTTGGGCTTGAAGAGGCCTAGCAGCAGGAGGCTGCCAGGCGAGGAAGCTGCAGGAGGTAGTGAAAGCACGGGGGGCGGCTAGGTCAAACCTGCGGGCGCTCTCTCTCTCCAAGTATCACAATGTACAACCATAAATATAATTATTACATAGTTTTTCTTAAAAAAATTAATCAACCTAACCTATAAAACCTTGTTATTAAAAGTACAAATAACCTTTATTTTCATAAAATAAATACTACTAACGGTTTAGTACTCTATATGTTACTAAGCTAACATAATCTCACGCATAACTCATTATCCTCACCTTAAGAAGAAACTAAAATACATATAGATAACAAAATTTCAAAAAAGTTTATAATTTTTGCATTTTTATTGTTACCTTTTTTTCGCAATATGATTGGCAAGAATCCAAATTTTAGAGTTTGAAGTAACTATGTGACTAAAAAAACTTTCTAATAACATTAATAATCATTTTTAAAATACCAATAAATTAATAAATTTAATCACAATCTATTTCTTTTATTAAATAGTAAAAAAAAAAATATATATATATATATATATATATATATAAATAACATACCCACCATTGTAATTTAAAAAAATTTGTAAAATCTAACACATTCTTTCCAATGTAAGCATAATTACCTAAAATAAAATATAAATATTAGAAAAAGGACTATCCATACATTTTTTTTTTAATTTAGATTTAATATTTTTAAATCTAAATTTACTTTTTTTTAATAATATAAATTTTACATATACTATCAACATATTTTTCAACCTACATTTAACATATCAAAATATAATTTTCAATAAAATATTAGTTAAAAATATAATTTTTTAGAAAATAAAAAGTTCGGTTTTTTTTTAATGTAATATAAACATATTGAATTTTGATTTATTTTGTAAATATAACATAAGTGTAAGTGAAATAAGCCTATCACCTTCTTTATTTTCATCTTTTAGTATCATGCTCATTATTTTATTCTTCAATAATCTCTTTCTAATCCAAAGTAGGGTAGTAGTTGCAATATGACATAGTCTTTTCTTTTATCGTTAATTAATTGATTAAAAATTATGTTTTCTGACCAAAACTCTCCACATAAGATCTTTGTATAGTGAGAGCTCTCAACAAAAATCTTTATGCATAGTGAAAACTCTTCACACAAAACTCTTCTCATAATGAAAGCTTTAATACTAAATAATCCATATCTTTGTATTCTGAATACCATTAATTATTTGCTTAAGGATTGTGCGGAGTGCAGAGATAAATCCACGCAATGAAATCTCTCCATACAAAACTTTTTGCATAATGAAAACTCTTCGCAAAGTAAAAGCTCTCCACAAAATGAAATCTCTCTACACAAAACTCTCTATACCATGAAATTTGTTAAAAACAAATACAGTTGTGGCGATGGGATCTCCACACAATTCTTCTACATCAATATTATTATATATTATTGGCAACATTTTAATACTAAATAATCCATATCTCTGTATTCTGAATACCACTAATTAATTGATTAAGGGTTGTGTAGAGTGCAAAGAAAACTCCAGACAATGAAAGTTTTTTGCACAATGAAATCTCTCTGCACAATGAATTTTGTGAATAACAAATACAAATGTGTGGCAATGTTCTGCACTTCTGCATGCATTGTCTATCCGCACAATTCTCCCACATTTTTATTATTATATAATATTGGTAACATCAGTAAAAATTAGTGTTTATAACATAATATATTATGTAGTCATTCTAATGATAACATGTATGCATTCTCTCTCCACATAGTTCTTCCACATCATTATTATTATATATTGTTGGTAATGTTTTAATGTTAAATAATCCATATGTTTGCATTCCAAATACCAGTAATTATTTCATTAAAGATTGTGGGAAGTGCAGAGAAAATTGCATAAAATGAAAGCTCTTTACAAAATGAAATCTCTCCACACAATGAAAACCTCTCCCCATCAAACTCTCTGCACAATGAATTGTTCAACATTAGATGAAATTTTTTAGTAACAAATACAAATGTGCAACAATGTTCCACATTTATGTATGCGTTCTATCTACACACAATTCTCCTGCATCGTTAAACATATAATATTGAAAGTATTTTAATACTAAATAATTTGTATCTTCGTATTCCAAATTGTTCTACCGCAATGTTATGTACTTTCACATGCCAAATGCAGTGAATACAACATGTTATTAAGGGTATGTCTCTTTATTAATCAAATAATTATTGTAGAATCAAGGATTACAAATAAACATTAGCGTTTGTAACATATCATATTACGTAATAATTCTAATGATAACATGTAAAGTACAAATTGTTGAAAGCATTTAGTACTAGAGCATTTGAGAAAGGAAAAATATGTGTAGCGTAACCATATATGCAAAACTATGTCTAGCGTAACCATATATGCAGACTTATAATTTAATATATTCTACAGAAGTTGAACATTAATCTGTACATCAGAATAATATAAATAGTAACCAGAAACAGTAAAATAGAGCAAAAGACAATCACACACAAGACCACAAGATATAAGGTGGAAACCCAATGTGGGTGAAAACCACCTGCTGCAATATGTCTCTATCTTTTCAATTAGAAACTTCTTTTTACAATGGTTCTGTACTGGTGCAAGTCCTTTACCAGTACGCAGGCTGCAACCTGTAGAGAGCTACAACCCTCTCTCTCTTCCAGGGACCACGTTTCATAAATTTTCAGACTGGATCCATGAATATCAATCAATCATCAAACAATCTCTTTTTCACCAATTAGTACTGAATCAAATAAACACTTCTCTGACTGTTGTACCTAGAACACAGTAACAGTAATCACAAACCAATTATGAACCGAGAACACTGTAGCTAAATAGCAGAAGCAGCTAAAACATAATTCAAGAGACGTATGCTACTTCACTATTCAGAAACCTGTGTGCATACGCTTCTGCGTTGTGACCAACCTCCGTATACGTTACTTTCACTTGCAGAAATGGCGTGTATACGCTTCTTCATTGAGACCAACCTGCGTATACGCTTCTTTCACTTGCAGGAATTGCGTGTATACGCTTCTGCGTCCAGACCAACCAGCGTATACGCTTCTTTCACTTGCAGAAACTGTGTGTATACGCACCTTAGCTTAACTGAACATGCGTACAGATCTATAAAGGATAATTCACTCTTTCAATCATTCAGACATTAGTTAACCCAGATTATCAGATTCATAGATCAAGCGTGCACCACATATCACATATCAAAATCATACAAAGATACCACTATTCAAGCTTTAAGATTTTGACCCATCAAGAGAACTTATCCTTCCTTTTTGCACTCAGGTTCCTCCTTCATTCAGATCTAGATCTGCACCATAACCCAATCACATTATTCCAAATCTAGCACTTTTTCATATATTCAATAATTCAGATATCTTGCCAAATGATCTCCTTCCTCTTTTATAGCCTTAGGCCTTTCACAATACCACGGTCCAAAAACCATAACAATTCAATACCATGGACCCAATACTTGGGATCAACACTTATGACGAGATACCATGGCCCAAAACCATAGGTTCAAATACCACGGACCAAAAATAAGTTCTCCCACATGTACGCGCTTTTCCTTGCATGAAAGTGTGTGTATACGCATACGCGCCTTGGGAACGTCCAACCCGCGTGTATACGCGTCTTCGTCAAAGTGAACCTGCGTATATATCTTTTTCTTCTTTCTGAGTTACTGAACTGTGATCTAACACCAGAGTGAGTTGCCATCAAGGACAACACTTGTGCCATAGCACCAAACCTGTGCCATAATGCCAACACTTCATCCATATTAAGGGAAGTGTTTATTTTTAGTAGTTTGGAGGGGCATATTATCAATCAACATGTTGTAATGGCTACAACCACCCTCCAAAAATTTTCCTTAGCTTCGTTTTGGAGCCTCCCTATCAACCATCGTTAGAAGCATGTCTTGAACTGTCAAGTACATGAGCTTCATTAGTTTTCTAGAAGCTTGCTAGCCTGTGCATGATAGCCTGCTTCACTCCACTCACAGGTTGCTTCCCCGGACTTGGTCCAACTGCTAGCTGAGCAGCTCCCTAAGGAAATTGTGCAATTCTAGAGGGGAACCTGTCTTCCCTCCAGAAATTGCGTAAATATGACTGGCAGCCTATTCAGCTTAGAAATTACGCAATCCTATCAGACAACCTTCCTAATGAAAATTGCACAATCTGGCATAGCAGGACAAGTCAGCCCACAAATTGCACAATTTTGGGCAACAGTCAGCTGCTCCTCCTAGAAATTGCACAATCCCTCTGGACATCCAGCTCAGTGTCCTCCTAGAAATTACTCAAAAATCTCCCTTAGTCAAGCAGGCTTTTGCATGTGCCTTCAAGTTGACCGGTCCCACCCGAGACCGAGAAAACTTGATTTGTATGCATGGGCTACTTTTCTCTAAAACAGAAAAAAGAGACATGAAAAAATCATCCCTATCTTTTAGGGAGCTATTTTTAGTAGCTGAAGGTTACATTAAAAGATCGTTTTAAAAACCTTCCTCTAGGTGTCGCTTTTTCCTAGATTCGTGGCATGCACGTCATGAGCCTCAAACTTACTTACTCAACACTTCATAGCTCATTATTCACATAGATCTTGGAACTTTGACATCCCACAAGACATCCAGGATTCTTCGACACATCCAACTCAACTATTTCCGAGTAAGTCCGCTTAACTTGTCTTTTGTAGCATTTCTGTTGCTTTTTGTTTTTTGGCTTGTGTGAGTGTTGTCTGCTTGATTTATGTGAATGCTTGTTGTCATTTGCATGCATGTTAGCTTGTACAAGCACTGTTTCAGTTTTCATTAGTATCTCACTACTGTCGCATGCGTGACACTGTTTTGCACGAGCGGTTGTCGATTCGGCAACTCATTTCACACACATGTATGTTGTTCCATTTTATGAATATTGCATTTACTATTTGCATGCATGATCATTCACTCCTACTTACACTCAGCGATACCATTCACATCTTTGTTTGCCGTCGGCAAGTCTGGGCAACCTTGGCTCAGACTCTTCCTCACCAAGACATCATCATGCAATTCTGAGAGATAAGGCTCTGCCTTCCTCCCAGAAAATGCGCAATTTTGGCCAGTGACTACCCTCGAGTCTTGCCTTGCTCAATTCTGAGAGGCAGTGACTACTCGCCTAGAAAATTGCACAATGTAGTCTATGGGCCTGCATCAGTTGCCAGCTGGAATTGCACATTGCGCAATCCCAACACCTAGCAGGCCAGTCTAGATTGCACATTAAGAAATCCCAATAGTCAACCAGCCTCTCAATAGTTTGGACTGCCTTTTGTGTAGTTCCAACAGTTAGTCTCCTGACCTCCTAGTGAAAATTGTGAAATCCTTGCTAGTCAGTCCCGAGGTATGTTGCATGTCATCCCTCAAGTTTTCTTTGGTTTTAACTGCCAGATTTCTTGCCATGCATGTCACAATGTCTCTAGATATAGTAGGTGTTCATATGTCTCTCAATAGTTCAAGATCAATGGCCTCCAAGAGAGCAAGATCAAAGGACACCGACAGAAGTGCAACTGGAGCAGCAATTGAACAAGTGTCTACGAGTTTTCCGATTTATGAAGACACCAAGTTGATTGTAGCCAAAGACATCAAATTGAAATGGAAATAGGTCAATGATGCATTCTCAGGCACATTTGGGGAAGATCTTAAGGACTGCCAAGTCTGTGTGAACATTCACAAGTCCGGCTTGTACCGGATTTCATGCAAGTATCCTGCATTCCCATGCACGAACATGATACATTGGATCGTCTCGCACACTAATCACGAGATGATGACATTGAGCAATGTCAATGGGATCGAGATTGCTACCTTCACGACACAAGGTTATCATCATATGTACCATTTTTCAAATCGAGTGATTGCCATGGAGACACCCTTTAGCATACCCAATAGTAATGCCAACTCCAGGGATATCTTGAATAACTGGGTAAAGGAGTCGGCAAAATTCAGGATGACATCCAACCAAATTTACAAGACGAAGATACTACGAAAGTCATATCAATACTTGGTCATATTTTCATGTCGCTTGTATCTCCAAGAGAGCATGGAAACCTTATTGCAGAGTTGGGTGATCACATTGGATCAACTAGCTAGTGAAGGCAAAGCATGCAACTGGTCTAACATGTTGGCTCATAGGCTGAAGGAATCGGTAGCAGGAGCTCAACAGCTGCCCAAAGATTAGCAAGCAGAAATATACATGTCCTCTTACATCTTGTATGCAATATGTTCCCGTCAGGAGTTCCCGAGCATGAAGTGTGTATAGACATCAGTGGAAACCTTTGTCAACACTTATTGTAAACTGTTTTCTGAATGCAGCTTCGGAAGAGTTACCACACAATTTTCAAATCATTTTTTCACCCCAGTGTACAAGATGATATTTGAGCAGGATTCACCTTACATATCGATGGAAGCAATGGAGGCACTGATCAACATAGAGAATTGGTATGCCTCGCCGTCTGGAACCTTCATATAGATCTACAGCATGGAGAAGCCTCCGCATGTTTTGCCAAAGTTTTCCATGGACAAGCTCGTCATGCAAGAAGTATCATACCACATCTCAGCAGGACTGTCAACTAAGTTGCACCAGAAGAAGAAGGCACCTTGGCCCACTCTTCCGTTGTAGATCAAGTTGTATGAGATACAGAATCTCAAGCATGTAGATTTTGAAATAGAGGAGATCAAGAAATATCCTTTCCATGTTTGAAGCTTCAATTTGTATGACCCGCATTGTTTTGTGAAAGATCTCTGCGTTAGAGTACCGTTTCAGTGTATCCACGGGGTGTGTCATTAGGCAGAGGAAGACCCATGGAGATATTGTTACAGCTTCTCCATGCCCAATGAACCGGTCAGCATCACAGTGGAATGGTTAGCAAAGCAGCATCGAGGAGAGCACCAGCACTAGCAGCAACAGAGGTAAATATATCGGCGCGCGACAAAGGCAAGAGAAATATTGTTCATAGCACAGAGGCAGAACAAAGCTACAATTTCAGAGTAGGCCCAATTATGTAGAAAGAAGCTTTGGCAATAGAGGCAAAGAGGAAACAACGTGATAGGAGGATCGCGCAAAGGCAAAGAGAAAAACAGAGAATGGAGGAAACAGTGAACGAGTTGCATGATTTGAAGTAGAAACTCTGAAAGGAACAGGAGCTGTGAAAATAGGAGAAGGAAGTGCAGAAATAATAGGTACAGTAGGGGGTGCAACACGTACATATAGATGAAACTGTGCCCGTACAGGTAGTAGACTCATCCGAACAACTGGCACCAAGAAAACAGGATGAGAAATCATAGGACCATGACTTCACTTAAGAGATTGAACAAGAACTTGAGTAGATGGATACGGATATGGAGTAGCAAGAGTTAGAGCAAGACATCGACCTCGTGCCTTATCACCAAGAGGTTAACCCATCAGCTCTACCGGATCTGGAAGCAGAGTAAGTCCCAAGGGACCAAGGAGATACTAAGATCCTTGGAGACAATACAGAAGGAGAGATGCACAGCATATCCTTAGAAAAGATGCAGCATATAGTTGTGCAATCACGCAGAGTGTCTATTCCGGATGACAACACATCTCCTACATAGTTTGAAGAATGAGTGATCGTGTTTGACAGATGCAAGCATCCTGCAAGATTGGCCGATGTTACTAGAGCATATGGCGAAGCCACAAGCTCGAGTGTTTGCTTCTTAATAATTGAGAACAAGTGAATGGCTAAGAAGTTACAAGGAGGAGAATTGATTACAAGATTCGCTCAAACATAGTTGAACAAGGTGATATTGGATGAAGTATTGTCCCTTGAGACATTCATGCGAGCGTATTCCAAGTTTGGTACCGTGCATAAGGTAGTTGTCCATATCAACGGTTGATAGCAGTGATGTGCTAGGAGAGCACATATCTTGTCAAACGTGCATACTTCTGTTGGCTACATTCAAACACAGACAATTAGATACAAGGGAGCCCTATTACACTTGCCTAAGATAATGAATCCCAGAGCGGTCGAGTTGAAGGCATGCATCTGGAGTCAAATCTGGAACTATGAAGATATCCTGTAGCTCATCACTAGTTTGCAAGCTTCCCATGCATGGGTATTTAGGAGTATGGATGTTGTTGTGTGCGTACATGTGATACCATTTATTGGGGCACTCAGGAAGGCAAAGATGAAGGCAAAAGTCTGATTGGAGCTTGACTTGTACATTGACAAGTTAATGTGCATTGTCACTAGCACAGACTTAGTGATCAGTGCAGACACCATGCATCAGTATGTTGCTGGTCCGGCCACACTCAAGGAAATGATGTGCATGTTATTAGACAAGTTGGATAGAGAAGACCGAGCAGTGTACTCAGATACAATGGAGGCAAGATTTCACTTCCAAAAAGATGTCACCATAGAGTACACGGATACCATCGTGGACTACCAATCTTGGCATTATTTAGCCACTGTCAACCATCACGAGGATGTCAAAGAGCTGGTCTTCCCATAGTTTTCCAATTCAAGGTGATGTCTTGCATGGCTTGCTCAAGCTATTTTGTCTCACATGGGTACATGTGCAGATTGTATGTAACGTCTTGTCAAGTGGAAGTTCAAGTGTCGATAGTTGGATGTAACAGTCATAGCGTAGATGAAGGGTCATGAGGGTAGATGAGTAGTCACAAAGGGGAATGTCAAGGGCCACCCCACTCTTTTCTATATATAGTCCCTCATAACTCATTGTATAGGCTTTTGGTCAGCCAAGCTTCTGATAGAGGTATCTTAGAGAAATCTTGGAGAGTATTGTAATGAGCCTTGGATTGTCCACTATGCAGAACTAGTATATCTCTTTGGAGGAGTAGGCGATAGTGACTATAACGTTCCGTTGTCGAAACTAGTGGTTGGTCATGGTTGTATTGTATGACTGGAATGTTCACTTCTTAATATAACAGAGCCAACACATTTCATTCATATGTCATATTGTAATCAAATATCTTGTTTACTGTAAATGATATGTATTTGTTTCCTTATGCATGTGTGTATAAACTCTTTTTGTATGTATATGTACGAATCTTACTGAAATTTGTTGTTGTTTTAACCATCACTTTGGATTGTTGGCTTACTTGCCTTCCAGTTTGTGATGCATCCTTGCTCGTGTGTTCCCTTCTTAACTCCATGCTTCCACAGGTTTCCAAGGGGTGCACTCACATCACCCTCCGTGTGTTAGAAACGTTCATGCACCTTCCTTGAATTGTTGCATATGTCACACCCTTGCTACCAATAGGGACATCTTACTTTCCTATGTGCACCATCGTGGTCAAGGCGATACCGTACAACCTATTGTTGAGACTCCTACACCAAACAGTGCAAGGTCTAGTTGGGACTTCTTACTGGGGAGATCCCCTGACATGTTGGCTGGTCCAACACCATCAACACAACATATCTTCATTGACTTTCTTGTTGTTGAGGGATTTCTCAATGGTGTAGAGATGATAGGATCGAGAGAATATGGAATTGATTTCTTCTTCGTCTTCCACCAAGAGAGGAAAATATTCCCCAACTAAAGGATAAGTAGGAGGATTCTAATATTTCCCATTAGTGATAATCATATTACTATCTATATAGTGATATAGGCACATGTTATAGTTAAACAAGGTCTTCCTAAAATTAGTGGATATCCATTGAAATTGGTCTTCAATTGTAAGACTAGGAAATCAGTGGGGTACTCCCAAGAGTTTATGGAAATCATGGCATTTTCTATTATGACTTCTAGCTTCACTATAGATCTATCAGTTAGTTGAAACACATTAGTGGTCTCTCTTAGGGAGTCCTAGAGATTATGTTTGAGCATGGTGTCCCAAGTAATGATGTTGGTAGAAACTCCCACATAAATGAAGGAGTTTGGGACTTCTATTTGATTGATATGCACATATACAACTAGGATTATAGGACTCAAATACTTAGGAACAATCATCCTCCTAAGCATTAAATCAGCTACTTTTCCTAAGAAGTTGATTGTGGGGCATCCATTTTTCTTTTTCCAAACCTTTTGAGACATTTTTATTTGAAAATTTTGGTGTATATGTGAATATATTTAATGACCTGTAACATTGGTATCTTAACATAGATTTTTCAATTCCCCTTTTGAGACATTTTTTCTTGATAAAATTGTTGTATATGGGTTCATATTTAATGGCTATAATAGTGGTATCTTAACGCAAAGACTATTCAACTCCCATAGGGGTTAAAATTTTTCAAGTATATGTCTTTGGTCAATCTCTCAGGGATAGGAGGAATTTGTTGAGGTACATATTTCTCATTCTCATGGGAAATGCTGAGGAGGCTCTAGTAGGACCTTATTGATCTAAGGTTTGTCTCTTGAACTTCCAAGGAATCAGTATGGTAAGAAATCTCACCATTATAAATAGGTTGTGCCTATACATTATTAGGATTTAGGGTAGGCTAGGAAGGAAGTTAAGGTTGATTTAGTGGAGTAATATTATGAGGTAGGTTAGGTTGTTCAAGAGGAGGCATTAAGGTTGGTGTATGAGCCATAGGAGGCCTCCATGGTTGGGAATAATTACACAATTAAGGAGACTGATTTTGGAATGGTTGATATATATGGATGACATAATATCTTAGATACTTCCATGGGTAGGCATGTACCAAGGTAAGGGATCAAGTGGGCACCAAGGCCGAGGTTGAAATTTTGTAGAGTAATTATTAAAATACTAGGAAGAGTTACAACCCATACCTTGATTTTAAGGTCTTCATGTTGCAAGCCTCTTCTAGTTAATGAAATATATTAACTCCATGCTCCCTTGAGCTCCTTGGTATATAGATTTATGTCCTGGCTAGAAAGAACATTTGTCAGTAGAGATTTTTTCTTCACAAAGTGGGCACTTATTTTGAGGGTCCTTTTGGTGGAATTATCACAAAAGACAGCTAATGCCCTTTCTGTCTCTCCTTAGTTTGCCTTAGCCCAAAAAGTTTCCATATATAGGTCTAATGAGTGCAATAATTTTATCTTCATGTATTCTAAAATTCCTCCACTTTTGTTTTTTTTATAAGCATAAGGGAATAAGTAGAACAACTTACAGATTTTTTGCTAGATTTACCTTTATTCTTATTATCACTAAAATGATTTTTGAAAATATGCTTGATGGTAATAGTCTAATGATTAATGTTCCCTTTGGAAAAGAGATCCAATGTTTCCATCAAAACTTTCCTTAATCCTATTATCATAACAAGTTTCAAGGAGTCATCATCTAAGGTGCAGTGGTGTGCTCTTTTGTAGCTCAACTAAAATCTTTCTTCAAAATCCCCCAAGGATTCATTGTCTTGTTAGGTCATTTGAAAGATCTTGTTACTTGTGTCTCTAGATAAACAATAATATCTCTATTTGTCATTGAATACTTGTTACATTTTCTCCCAAGTGGTAATGTTGTTCTTTTTAAGGCTCATGAACCATCTTAAAGATTCATCCTTTAAGGTAGAAGGAAAGATCTTGAGTTTTTTTTTTTGCATTTGTAAGATAACCAGAAGTCAATCATAATTCATACAAACTTAAATATAAAAGTATTATGAAAAAATTATTAAAATATTTAAACATAAAATAAAACTTTTTATGAAAAATTAGGATTATTATATTTCTATTCTCAGTTTTCAACATTCTCAACTTAAATGCAAGTAATTTTCCTTTAACTAACACTCATTTTTTTGAGTAAGTGACTTCACTTTTATTGAATGTAATGTAGTTATTTAAACACATATAACAATTAAGGTATAAAAAGTTATCTAAAACCATTTTTATTTCATTTAATAACATTTACAAAATTATAAAAAGTTTATCTCCATAAAAAAATAATAATAATAATAATAAATCCAAATCATTTTTATGTTGCACCCGACATGTGGCTATTTCAAAAAAGGAACCAGTGATAAACTATGCAATAAGCATTTCATAGCAATATTATATTATTTTGGAAGGTAAAAACACAACCCAGAAACAAGCGTGACCTATTTAGTATGTTAATTATTATCTTGTAAACTCAAATAACTACTACTCTGTGAAGGAAGAACAGTAACTACTATCTTGTAAAAAAATCAGTGAGAGTATGTTAACTATTATCTTGCAAACTCAAATAACTACTACTTTGTGAAAGAAGAATAGTAACTACTATCTTGTAAAAAAAATCACTAAGATGAAAATTATTATGAATCATATACCATGACAAACAAGACAAACGAGGGGCATCCATAAAGCCTGGGAAAATCCCACGAGAAAAGCGTCAATATTGTCCTTCAATATTAATTAATCTAAACTGTCTATTTTATCTAATCGGATAAATATTATGCCATATTTTTAAGTTCCTATAAAATCCACATAATACTTGAACTTCATACTGGAACATAATGATTTGAATGCTTTTTCTGTATGATGAAGAGACCTATAGAGATACCCATCTTAAAGAGTTTCCACATTGTGGAATGATTGTTCCCATAAATTCATAATAGTTATTTCGCCAAGGGAAGATACAAGCAAATACATACTTTTAAGAGAGCAACTTAATCGTCGTGGCTCGCAAACTCGAAGATATTGCCAGTTTCCTAGAAACTGACAAGGGCGACTTCAACATCGCAGACTCAAATGGCTTTCTTATCAATCCATTCAGAAAGTTTGAATGCCTTTCATAATATAAATTCTCTCCTTCTAGAATAAAATGACATCAAAGCAACTCGTACAAGAAGTATACAACCTTTTCTAGAATACTGGGCCTTTTCTGGTGTTTTTTTGCCCTGATTTTCTGCTATCTCCTTTACTCCATATCAAGATACAGAAAGAAACAGGGGACTTATTATACTATCTTAAATATGATATTTTACTTTAGATATTTCTTTTTTAAACTTCAAAATCATTATTCTTGATTTAGTACTCGTAAAATTTAAGGTTTTTTCTTTAATACAAAGTCTTTTAAAAGAAAATTTGTAATGAAAATAACTTTTTTTAAACAAATTTTATTTTTCAATTTTGTAATTTCGTGCACATATCAACCATCACTTTTGTGTACTAAACACTATTTACAAAAACAAATAACTTTAAAATATAATAAATAACAAGTCATTATTTGTCTAAAAAAATCTACTATTATACTAAATATTAAAAATATTTACTTGCTAAAAATCATAAAATAAAATATCAAAAAAATTATTAAAAATTTAAATAGAAATAAATATTTTTATGAAAAAAGTAGGATTATTATATTTCTACTCACAATTGTAAACATTCTCAACTTAAATGCAAGTAATTTTCCTTTAACTAACACTCAATTTTTTTCGAGTAAGTGACTTCACTTTTATTGAATATACTTATTTAAACACATATAATAATTGAGGTAGAAAAAGTTATCTAAAACCATTTTTATTTCACTTAATAACATTTACAAAATTATAAAAAGTTTATCTCCATAAAAAAATATTTCCAAATCATTTTTATGTTGCAGCCCACATGTGGCTATTTCAAAAAAGAAATCAGTGATAGACTATGCTATAAACATTTTTCAACAATATCTATTAAAAAAAACCGGTGATAGACTATGCAATAAACATTTCCCAACGATATTATATTATTTTGGAAGGTAAAAACACAACCCAGAAAGAAGCGTGACCTATTTAGTATGTTAACTATTATCTTGTAAACTCAAATAACTACTACTTTACTTTGCAAAGGAAGAACAGTAACTACTATCTTGTAAAAAAAATCAGCGAGATGAAAATTATCATGAACCATATACCACGGCAAACTAGGGGCATCCATAAAGCCAGGGAAAATCCCAAAGCAGATGAGTCCAAGAAAGAGTTTGACAGTTTGATGAAAATTATTATGAACCATATACCACAGCAAACTAGGGGCATCCATAAAGCCAAGGAAAATCCCAAAGCAGATGAGTCCAAGAAATAGTTTGATAGTTTTTACTAATACCTAATGCTCAGAAAAAAAGAGGATTGTCAATCCATCTCCACGAGAGAAGCGTCAATGTCGTCCTTCGATATTAATTGATCTAAAGTGTCTATTTTATCCAATCAGATAAATATTATGCCATATTTTTAAGTTCCTATAAGATCCTCACAATACTTGAACTTCGTATTGGAACATAATGATTTGAACGCTTTTTATGTATGATGAAGAGACCTATAGAGATACCCATCTTAATCAGTTTCCACATCGTGCAATGGTTTGTTCCCATAAATTCATACCAGTTATTTTGCCAAGAGCATATACAAGCAAATACATACTTTTAAGAAAACAACTTACTCGTCGTGGCTTGCAAACTTGAAGATATTGCCAGTTTTCTAGAAACTAACAAGGGTGAAACTTGAAGATATTGCCAGTTTTCTAGAAACTAACCAGGGCAAATTCAGCATCACAAAAAGCTCAAATGCCTTTCTTATCAATTCGTTCAGAAAGTTCGAATGCCTTTCATAATATAAATGCTCTCCTTCTAGAATAAAAGGGCATCAAAGCCAACTCGTACAAGTAGTATTCGGCCTTTTCCAGAATATAAGGCCTTTTCCATGTTTTTTTTTCAGATTTTGTGATATCTCTCTCCATATTAAGATAAGAAAAAATCGGTTAAAATGAATTTTTCACTGATTATTAACTATTAATTTGAAATTATTATTAACTGATTATTAATGTAATGATTGATTTTTGTTCAATCATCTAATATTAAATGTGAAGGTGCAAAATTCTGCAAAATAACACTTTGGAAAGATGATTTCAAAACAAAACGCCTTTTCTTTATATATATAGATAGATATATGGTCATTACCATAAAAGTTATTGCTAGTCACTCCAACGAAAAACGACATAAGCTATCAGCTAAATGTTGCAATATTATAACGATTAGAGAATGTATGGGTTCCAAATAGATTAGGCTTAAAATATCAAATAATTTAATTTAAAAGATATATATTTATATTTTAGGATTTGAATTGAAATAAATACCTTTATATATACATTATATTAATTAGTTTTATATCGTCATACCCCTGAAAGTTATTGTTAGTCATTCCAGCGAAAAAGGACTTAATCTAAATGTTGCAATATTATAATGATTAGAGAATGTATGGGTTAATAGATTAGGTTTAAAATATCTAATCTAATTTAATTTAGAAGATATATATTTATATTTTATGATTTGAATTGAAATAAATACCTTTATATAAGTGAATAATTTAAAGGTTTTTATATATAAAAATAGATGTTAAAAGAATATAGAATTATTAAGTAAAATGGTATATGTGAGATAATATAAATTAAAAGTGAGTTGTTTTAAATTGTTTTTAGTTTCAGGGAAATATATAAGGGTAATTAAATAAAAATGATTTTTTATTAGAAATAAAATAAATAAATAAATGCAAGAGAAGTTTATTTTGAGGGGAAGAAGTTTGAGGGAAGGACACTTTTTTAGAGATGAAGGGGCAAAATTTAATAGAGGAGATGGTATGCATGATAGTATTGTGGTGAAAATCTATATAGTATATATAGATAATTTCTTAGGGGTGAACTTTTCGATTTTCAAAATGAGGTAATACTAAGGTAAAACCATGTCTAGTGAGTGAAGGTAAAAATGATAAACAAAAGTTTGAATGATACATTAATTGGTTAACCTTGCTTTGAGGATGTCACATCTTGAAGAGGGGAAGAATGGTAAGAGATGTAATACCACTTGATCAATTTGAAACAGAAAGTGCCACCAACTAGTGTTCATTTGTAAGCTCTAAGGAGGAAAAGTTTCTAAGTTGATCTCCAAGGTTAGCAATATATAGCGAGAAGTTATTTTATGAAAGGAAGGGAGAATGAGAACTAGACTTTTTTTTATTGATGATAACCAACATGGAATGATGAAATGAGCGTAAAAGAATAATATAGTGAATGGAAGTCACAAATGAGTATAGGAAATCAACAATACGTAATACCCTATCCTAACATAGGATGGAAGGGTTTGGATTTAGAGAATAATTATGGTTAAGTAACTTAGCACTCTTGAGGTATTTTTGGACAAATAATATTGTGGAAAGTGATCAAGAAATTACAAAAGTATTTAAATAATAAATATCACTATAATATCTAAATAAGGACAATGGCTTACAAGGAGTACCAGTGACATCCAAGTGGGATGGATATTCCTTAGAGAATGACGGATTTTTACGAAATAGGGGTAAGAGGTATGTGTCAACTAATGACGAACTTTAGAAATTTATAATGAAGGAAGCCAACCAAGACCCATATGTTGCACATTCAGGAATCATGAGTTTGATCAAGTCAAGGTTCAATAGAACAAATATAACCCAAGGTCAGCTACCTAGGATGATGAAAATACTATTTTTCATAACTTTCCTTATCTATTTGATTAAATTGTGTGGTGAACTAGCCATAGGATTGCATAACTTTGGTTAGATAGATAATTTTATGGAGCATTTAAATCATGTATTATTGTTTAATTTTTTTTTATTTCAGTTATGGTTTCAGTTAGTCATTATGTCAACATAGGATTGTTGAAGTATAGTATTGAGATGAGGTTTAATGATATGGTATTATGAGGATAATGAGCACATGTGGTTCTTATTCATATAGTTGTTATGATAATGATGTTGTATGCTTATGATGTATATGATATGCATAGAGATTATGATGTTATGTTGATTTATAGCTAATGCATCGAATGTATGTTGAGATGTGGTGATTGACAGGAAATCCACAAATGGGCTGAGAGGGCTATGTTATTTGATGATCTCGTGGAAGCCCATACTTGTCAGGGAGAATAAGTAATACCATATGGGTTGGGGACATACTCAATCAACACTGCATATGTCAATGGTTCATTTGTCTTGAATAGCTCTTGAGGGGCTACGGGACCATCTTGAGGAAGCCAAGTGCCTAATATTGGATTGGGATGTCGAAGTCTAGTGGGGGTGTAAGGAATTCAATTCTTAGGGTTGTGCACCTTAGTGAGTGTCGAGGGAGTGGGCCATCCTTACAATATGCCTGAAGTCATTGAGTAATGGGATAAGATGCTTGCCTTGGGGCAGATGAGGTTTGATCCAGGCACGAGCCTTGGGCTATGGTATAGACCAATGGGGCTTATGTGTGGTTCTCAAAATGGAAAAAATGACAGAGATTCCTTGGGATTTCCTGGGAGTTGTGGAAATTTTCGATGCTTTTTGGTTATACTAGTTCAGCAGAGGGTGTAGGGAAAACATGAAGTAATAAATAAATAAAATGTTAAATGATTCAACTTAACTTTGAGATGAAATTCCTTAAAGAGGGGGAGTATGTAATGTCTGCTAATAATAATAATAATAATATAATATAATATTAAAATATAAGTAAATAAATAATAAACAATAAAGAAAAGATAATAATGGTAAATAAATAGTAAATAATAAACTGGAGTTCCAAATAAATATGTATAAAAGTAAACTATAACAATAATAAAAATAAGTAAACTTAACAAAAAATAAAAAGGAATAAAATAAGAAAGAGTTAAATTAAGAGAAATATTAAATTAAGTAAAAATTAAAACAAAGAAATAAAAGTTGCATGTTGTAACATGGAATGTGTGCATGCAGACCCCTTTTCTTTCTTTAGTCTATTTAATGGATGATGAGGAAGATGAGATTCATCATTCGTTCATCCATTCTCTTGGGAAAAAAGTATTGTGATACAAAGGATTCCCTGACAGTAGTAAGTTGATTGAGAGCTCAGGGGTGGCCAACTGTAGAAAAATTACGTGCAGCTGAGGTTGGTTGGAGAGTCGTCCCCAAAACTTTGTTGAGGTTAGCGGGATTCAAATAACGTTCAACTTCGAAATTACAAGGAATATCATTGCTACATGCGAATTGTCTTTGCTCATATTTCTCAAAATTCTATGCTAATTAGTTGAATAGAGGTGTGTTTATTATAAATCTCATAATTGATCTAATTAGTTGTATATTTAAATTGTGGGTTGTTACACACCAGTTCTTAGTTGACTAGATTTTTTAGCATGTCTCCTCCCTCTAGCACAGGGCACAACGACCCCTCGTTAGGTTTGATCTTGGGTTTCCTTGCTGACGAGGCCCATCCTCAATCAGTTGCGCTAGTAGGACTTGACAAAACTGTTTTTATATCTTAACAGTATAGAAATATCTCATTTTTTAAATGTTTAATGTGGAATTGGAACATGACATTTAAAAAATTGTTTCAATGTCTATATTATATATATATATTATATATATATATATATATATAATGATGTATATTGACATATAGATAATATATATATATATATATAATATAGAATATATATATAATATATTAAGTATATATATAATAGTATATATACTTATTATTGGGTGTGTTGTTTTTAATATGACGCAGGTGTAATTTTTATCATGTTCAATAAGGAGTTGGCATGTGCGCACATGTATAGACTCACATACTAAGAATTAATGTAAATCCATTTTAACTTTATCCATTATGAATTGATTTGTAAACAAGATACTAGTCTACTAGTTTCACTAACACATTTGTGGAATTAACTTTTGATCTTTGTAAAGGATAAATCCGAAAGAATATTAAATTTGCACAAAATTACTTGACTTAGATGCTGATTTAAATGGTTGAATTCCCAAATAATATTTTAATTTTACACATGTTTCATCCCAAGCATCATGTGGAAGAAAGATAAACACTTTATCACTCAACTTCCAGAATAGGAACACCTTATCCCTCTCAACACAAGAGACCATATGATTCCTGCATATATTTCTTTAGTATATATATTTTATTAATATTATGCATGGTGGTGTAATTTTTTTATTTTATTTGTATAATACACCAACACACACTTTTGAAGTGAAATATCTTTAGAAGGCTATCAAAGAATTTTGATTTCTAGGTACTAAGTACATAATTTATTTATATTATATATGAATGCAAATCTTTTGAAAAGCATAATAGGCTAAATTCCTTTATAAGATTGTCAAAGAATTTTAATTTTTAAGATACACTTAGATTGTTGAGTATATATAAAAGTTAAACATTTCAATTATCAAATTTATTTTATTTTAATTTCTAAAGTACTCAATATTAACTTTTTCATTTTACCTTTTTCCTTAAACTTATACATCTAGTTAAACTTATATGTATTTATTTAAAAAAATATTAATATGTAAATACATTTTTATTTTCTCTAATCAATTAAGTAATTTAAGGTTAACATTTTTTCATTTCAAATTTTGTATTTCCAATGGAATAAGAAAATATTTTTTATGTTATTTTGATTACAATTCCCTACTAGATATAAGACAAAATTAATCGAGAAATGTACCTTTAAAAAGGTTAACCAATCAAACAATTATTTTACCTTTTTAAAAATTCCACCATTCAAATTTAATCTTATTAATCATTATTGTATGTCTTTTACCTTTATAAAAATTTCATCAACCAAATTTAATCTTATTTATCATTATTGTATGTGTGAACCTGTTGAATTGACAACTAGGACAACCCCTAAACTATAAATAGTTAACAAAATACAAACAATTTTAATGTTTCCTCAAAGCATCTAATATCTTTATAAAACTAATAAGTTTAAAAAATAATAATATTAATTTTTTTAATAACCTAAATCTTCTTAAAATATAATAATATTTATTTTATCTTAATTATAATAAGATCTTACAAGATCTTACTCTTTTGACCTAAAAAACAAGTACCAAGCAACAATATTGCGAAAGTCCCTATCTTAAAAACAACAAACCCCACTGGAGTAGGGTTACTTTATAGACTTTTATTAGACAAACACAAGTGGAGTTGCTTTATGGACTTTTATGTTTGTATTAAGAAGAAAAGGCAAATCCTAAACATGTAAGGGAAGGGCCAACGTGTGTCTATCATGAGGGCATTGTTGGTATTATGAATATGATTTTTAAATCATTGGAAAACGAGTTGACTAAGGAAATATTTTTGGGTCCCGAAGGAACAAGTTGTATGATGTTAAAATCACGAGTAACGTTAAATTTCAACCGTGAATGTGCCACGGAACTAGATCTGAGATTTGGTTATATTCATAACAACGACTTGCTTGGGGTCCCATGAGAGTAAATTGTTAAGCAATCAATTATTATTTGCCAAAAAAAAAGGCTATAGTCTCTCCCTCCCTGAACAATCATTTTTGTTTTCTTGTCATTCAAAGTATATCATATCCTACATTCTATAATTATTTGAAAGATAATTGCCTTCCACTGCAATATAATATTATTTATTTAAATAATATTTTAGGTTTAAAGATTAATTAAATAATTAGAAATTAGGTGATATTACTGAAATATGTCTAATTATTTGAAAGATAGTTTCTTTCCACTGCAATATAATATTATTTATTTAAATAATATTTTATGTTTACAAATTAATTAAATAATTAGAAATTAGGTATCACTATCTAAATATGTTCTATACCAATAAAGCTAAGAAAGGAAAATGATCTATGATCTGCGAGTAAGTCCTCTTGACCATCTTGATAATTTATAATTTTTTATTATTAATAACTTGTTTGTAATTATTAAAAATATTTTATAATATTTTGTTTTTTAATTATTCAAATGTATTATATTCAATAATTAGATTGAAGGGTTATTTGTTCAATAAAAAATAATAAAAGTCATATAACATTTTTTTGTTTGATTTCTAAAAATGTTATGTGACTTTTATTAACTTGTCTTTTGTAGCATTTCTGTCGCTTTTTGTGTTTTGGCTTGTGTGAGTGTTGTTTTCTTGATTTATGTGGATGCTTGTTGTCGTCTGCATGCATGTTAGCTTGTACAAGCATCATTTTAGTTTTCATTAGCATCTCACTGTTGTCGCATGCATGACACTGTTTTGCACGAGCAGTCGCTGATTCGGTGACTCGTTTCACACACATGTATGTTGTTCTGTTTTATGAATCTTTCATTTACTATTTACATGCATGATCATTCACTCCTACTTACACTCAGTACGCTATCCATTCACATCTTTATTTGTCGTCGGCGGGTTTGGACAACCTTGGCTCAGACTCTGCCTCACCAAGACATCATCATGCAATTCTGAGAGAGAAGGCTCTACCTTCCTCCCAGAAAATGCACAATTTTTGCCAGTGACTACCCTCCAATCTTGCCTTGCTCAATTCTGAGAATTGAGAGGCAGTGACTACTCGCCTAGAAAATTGCACAATGTAGTCCCTAGGCCTGCATCAGTTGCCAGCTGGAATTGCACATCGCACATTCCCAACACCTAACAGGCCAGTCTGGATTGCACATTAAGAAATTTTAGCAGTCAACCAGCCTCCCGTTAGTTCGGACTGCCTTTTGTGTAGTTCCGACAGTTAGTCTCCTAACCTCCTAGTGAAATTTGTGCAATCCTTGCCAGTCAGTCCCAAGGTATGTTGCATGTCATCCCTCAAGTTTGCTTTGGTTTTAACTGACAGATTTCTTGCCATGAATGTCACCTGTCTCTAGATATAGCAGGTATTCATATGTCTCTCAATAGTTCAAGATCAATGGCCTCCAAGAGAGCAGGATCAAAGGACACCGACGGAAGTGAAATTGGAGTAGCGGTTGAGTGAGTGTCTACGAATTTGCCGATTTAGGAAGACACCAAGTTAATCGTAGAAAAATACATCAAGTTGAAATGGAAAGAGGTCAATGATGCATTCTTAGGCACATTTGGGGAAGATCTTGAAGACCGCCAAGTCTATGTGAACATTCACAAGTCTGGCTTATACCGGATTTCATGCAAGTATCCTGAATTCCCATGTGCGAACATGATACATTGGATCGTCTCACACACTAATCCCGAGACGATGACATTTAGCAGTGTCAGTGGGATGGAGATTGCTACCTTCATGACACAGGGTTATCAGCATATGTACCATTTTTCAAAGCGAGTGATCGCCATGGAGACACCCTTTAGCATACCCAACAGCAATGCCAACTCCAGGGATATTTTGAATAGCTGGGTAAGGGAGTCGACAAAATTTAGGATGACATCCAACTAGATTTACAAGACGAAGATACTACGGAAGGCATATCAATACTTGGTCATATTTTCATGTTGCTTGTATCGCCAAGAGAGCACGAAAATCTTCTTGCAGAGTTGGGTGATCATGTTGGACCAACTAGCCAGTGAAGGCAAAGCATGCAACTGGTCTGACATGTTGGCTCACAAGCTGAAGGAATAGGTAGCAGGAGCTCAGCAGCCGCCCAAAGGTCAACAAGTAGAAATATACATGTCCTCTTACATCTTGGATGCAATATGTTCCTATCAGGAGTTCCCGGGCTTGAAGTGTGTATGGACATCGGTGGAAACCTTTGTCAACACTTATTGTAAACTGTTTTCTGATTGCAGCTTCAGAGGAGTTATCACACAGTTGTCAGATCATTTTGTCACCTTGGTGTACAAGATGATATTTGAGCAGGATTCACCTTGCATATCGAAGGAAGCAATGGAGGCACTGATCAACATAGCGGATTGGTATGCCTCACCATCTGGAACCTTCATACAAATGTACAACATGGAGAAGCCTCCGCATGTTTTTCCAAAGTTTGCCATGGACAAGCTCGTCATGTAAGAAGTATCATACCACATCTCGGCAGGACTGTCAATTAGGCTGCACCAGAAGAAGAAGGCACCTTGGCCCACTCTTCCGTTGCAGATCAGGTTGTACGAGATACAAAATCTCAAGCATGTAGATGCTTAAATAGAGGAGATCAAAAAATATCCTTTCAATGTCTAAAGCTTCAATCTATATGACCTGCATTGTTTTGTGAAAGATCAGTGCATTAGAGTACAGTTTCAGTGTATCCACGGGGTGTGTCATTGGGCGGAGGAAGACCCATGGAGATATTGTTACAGCTTCTCCATGCCCAATGAAATAGTTAGCATCGCAGTGGAATGGTTAGCGAAGCAGCATCGAGGAGAGCACCAGCACCAGCAACAACAGAGGTAAATATATCGTCGCGTGACAAAGGCAAGAGAAATATTGTCGACAACACAAAGGTAGAACAAAGCTATAATTTCAGAGTAGGCCCACTTATGCAAAAAGAAGCTTTAGCAATAGAGGTGAAGAGGAAACAACGTGATAGGAGGACCACCCAAAGGTGGAGAGAAAAATAGAGAATGGAGGAAACAGTGAAGGAGTTGCATGAGTTGAAGGAGAAACTCTAAAAGGAACAGGAGTTGTGAAAATATGAGAAGGAAGTGAATAAATAACAGGTACAGTAGGGGGCACAACATGTACATATAGATGAAACTGCGCCCGTACAAGTAGCAGACTCATCCGAACAACTAGCACTAAGAAAATAGGGTGAGTAGTCGTAGGAGCAGGACTTCACTTAAGAGATTGAACAAGAACTTAAGCAGATGGATACGGATTTGGAGTAGCAAGAGTTAGAGCAAGACATCGACCTCATGCCTTATCACCAAAAGGTTAACCCACCAGCTCTACCGGATCCGGAAGCAGAGCAAGTCCCAAGCAACCAAGGAGATACTAAGATCCTTGGATACAATACAGAAGGAGAGATGCACAACATATCATTAGACAAGCCGCAGCATAGAGTTGTGCAATCACGCAGAGTGTCTATTCCGGATGACAGCACGTCTCCTGCACAGTTTGAAGAACGACTGATCGTGTCTGACAGGCGCAAGCATCCCGCAAGATTGGTCGATGCTACCAGAGCATATGCTGAAGCCACTAGCTCAATTGTTTGCTTCTTGATAGCTAAGAACAACTGAATGGCTAATGAATTACAGTGAGGAGAATTGATTACAACATCCTCTCGAACACAGTTGAAGAAGGTGATACTGGATGAAGTATTGTCCCTTGAGACAGTCATGTGGGCGTATTCCAAGTTTGGTACAATGCATAAGGTAGTTGTCCATCTCAACGATTGTTAGCAGCGATGTGCTAGGAGAGCACATATCTTGTCAAACGTGCATACTTATGTTGGCTACATTCAAACACAGACAATTAGATACAAGGGAGCCCTGTTCCACTTGCCTAAGATGATGAATCCCAGAGCAGTCAAGCTGAAGGCATGCATCCAGAGTCAGATCTGGAACTATGAAGATCTCCCGCAGCTCATCACTAGTTTACAGGCTTCCTATGCACGGGTATTCAAGAGTATGGATGTTGTTGTGCACGTACATGCGATACCATTTACTGGGACACTCATCGAGGCAAAGAAAAAGGCAAAAGTCTGACTAGAGCTTGACTTGTACATTGACGAGTTAATGCGCATTGTCACTAGCATAGACTTGGTGATTAGTGCAGACACTATGCATCATTATGTTTCTAGTCCGGCCACACTCAGGACAATGATGTGCATGTTATTAGATGAGTTGGACAGACAAGCCCGAGCAGTGTACTCAGATGCAATGGGGGCAAGAGTTCACTTCCAAAAATATGTCATCACATAGTACACAAACACCATTGCGGACTACCAAGCTTGGCACCAGTTAGCCACTGTCAACCATCATGAGGATGTAAAAGAGCTGCTCTTCCCATAGTTTCCCAAGTCACAGTGATGTCTTGCATGGCTTGCTCAAGCCTATTTTGTCTCACATGGGTACATGTGCAGATTGTATGTAACGTCTTGTCAAGTGGAAGTTCAAGTGTTGATAGTTGGATGTAACAATCATAGCGTAGATGAAGGGTCATGAGGGTAGATGAACAGCCACAAAGGAGAATGTCAAGGGCCACCCCACCCTTTTTTATATATAGTCACTCATAACTCATTGTATAGGCTTTTGGTCAGCCAAGCTTCTGATAGAGGTATCTTAGAGAAATCTTGGAGAGTATTGTAATGAGCCTTGGATTGTCCACTATGAAAAGCTAGTATATCTCTTTGGAGGAGTAGGCGATAGTGACTATAACGTTCCGTTGTCGGAACTAGTGGTTGGTCATGGTTGTATTGTATGGCTGGAACTTTCACTTCTTAATATAACAGAGCCAACACATTTCATTCATATGTTGTATTGTATTTCAGCTATCTTGTTTACTGTAAATGATATATGTATCTGTTTCCTTATGCATGTGTCTATAAACTCTTTATGTATGTATATGGATGAATCTTACTTAAATGTGTTGTTGTTTTAACCATCACTTTGGATTGTCAGCTTACTTGCCTTCCAGTTTGTGATGCATCCTTGCTCGTGTGTTCCCTTCTTAACTCCGTGCTTCCACAGGTTTCTAAGGGGCACACTCACATCACCCTCCGTGTGTTAGAAATTTTCATGCACCTTCCTTGAATTTTTGCATATGTCATACCCTTGCTACCAATAAGGACATCTTACTTGCCTATGTGCACGATTGTGGTCAAGGCAATACCGTACGACCTACTGTTGAGACTCCTACACCAAACGGTGCGAGGTCTAGTTGGGACTTCTTACTGGGGAGATCCCCTGACATGTTGGTGGGTCCAGCACCATCAAAAAAACATATCTTCATCAAATTTCTTGTTGTTGAGGGATTTCTCAATGGCGAGGAGATGATAGGATCTAGAGAGTATGGAATTGATTTCTTCTTCGTCTTCCACCAAGAGAGGAAAATATTCCCCAACTAAAGGTTGAGTAGGAGGATACAACACAAGTTACTTCAAAAAAATTTATTAGTGAAAATCATATTACCATATATATAGTGATATAGGCATATGTTGTAGCTAAACAAGGTCTTCCTAAAATTAGTCGATAACCATTGAAATTGGTCTTCAATTGTAAGACTAGGAAATCATTGGGGTACTCCCAAGAGTTAATGGAAATCATGGCATCTTCTATTATGACTTCTAGCTTCACTATAGATCTATTAGTTAGTTGAAACACAATAGTGGTCTCTCTTATGGAGTCCTAAAGACTATGTTTGAGCATGGTGTCCCAAGTAATGATTTTGGTAGAAACTCCGACATAAATCAAGGTTGTTTGGGACTTCTATTTGATTGATATGCACATATACAACTAGGATTCTAGGACTCAAGTACTTAGGAACTATAATCCTCCTAAGCATTAAATCAACTAGTTTTCCTAAGAAGTTGATTGTGGGGCATCCATTTTTCTTTTTCCAGACCTTTTGAGACATTTTTATTTGAAAATTTTGGTGTATATGTGAATATATTTAATGACTTGTAATATTGGTATCTTAACATAGATTTTTCAATTCCCCTTTTGAGACATTTTTGCTTGATAAAATTGTTGTATATGGGTTCATATTTAATGGCCTATAATAGTGGTATCTTAACGCAAAGATTATTCAACTCCCATAGGAGTTAAAAATTTTCAAGTATATGTCTTCTTAGTGGTCAATCTCTCAGGTAGAGGAATTTGTTGAGGTGCATATTTCTCATTCTCATGGGAAATGTTGAAGAGGCTCTAGTAGGACCTTATTGATCTAAGGTTTGTCTCTTGAACTTCTAGGGAATCAGTATGGTAAGAAATATCACCATTATAAATAGGTTGTGCCTATACATTATTAGGATTTAGGGTAGGCTAGGAAGGAAGTTAAGGTTGATTTAGTGGAGTAATATTCTGAGGTAGGTTAGGTTGTTCAAGAGGAGGCATTAAGGTTGGTGTATGAGCCATAGGAGGCCTCCATGCTTGGGAATAATTATGCCATTAAGGTGACTGATTTTGGAATGGTTGGTATAGATGGATGACATAATAGCTTAGATACTTCCATGGGTAGGCATGTACCAAGGTATGGGACCAAGTGGGCACCAAGGCCAAGGTTGAAATTTTGTAGAGTAATTATTAAAATACTAGGAAGAGTTACAACCCATACCTTGATTTTAAGGTCTTCATGTTGCTAGCCTCTTTTAGTTATGAAATATATTGACTCCATGCTCCCTTGAGCTCCTTGGTATATAGATTTTTGTCCTGGCTAGAAAGGACATTTGCCAATAGAGTTTTTTCTTCACAAAGTGGGCACTCATTTTGAGGGTGCCTTTTGGTGGAATTATCACAAAAGACAACTAATGCCCGTTCTGTCTCTCCTTGGTTTGCCTTAGCCTGAAAGGTGTCCATATATAGGTCTAGTGAGTGCAATAATTTTGTCTTCATGTATTCTAACATTCCTCCACTTTGATTTTTTTATAAGCATAAGGGAATAATTAGAACGACTTATGAAATTTTTGCTAGATTTACCTTTATTCTTATTATCACTAAAATGATTTTTGAAAATATGTTTGATGGTAATAGTCCAACAACTGAACGTTCCCTTTGGAAAAGAGATCCAATGTTTCCACCAAAACTTTCCTTAATCCTCTTATCATAACAAGTTTCAAGGAGTCATCATCTAAGGTGTAGTTGTGTGCTCTTTTGTAGCTCAACTAAAATCTTTCTTCAAAATCCTCCAAGGATTCATTGTCTTGTTAGGTCATTTGAAAGATCTCGTTACTTGTGTCTCTAGATAAACAATAAAATCTCTATTTGTCATTGAATACTTGTTACATTTTCTCCAAGTGGTAATGTTGTTCTTTTTAAGGCTCATGAACCATCTTAAAGTTGCATCTGTTAAGGTAGAAGGAAAGACCTTGAGTTTTTTTTTTTCATTTGTAAGATAACCATAAGTCAATCATAATTCATACAAACTAAAATATAAAAGTATTATTATCCTGAGTGGTTAGTTCATAGCAGCGGGCAAGCACATATGGATTGATGTTCTTCATTATAGGTTTTCCATTAGTCTCCCTGGTAGGAAACTTAAAGACATTAGGCAAGTATCCATTTTCAGCCATTATATAATGAGATGGGGAGTTATCTCCTTCTAAAAGGTTTTCAAATGCTATAGTCTACTCTTCTAGATAAGTCTCAAACCTCCCTATTGTAAATGGTAATGTTTCACAACCAATTGATTGTTGTTGATTACTACTTAGAGGCTCGAAAGTGGGGAATTTTAGTAAAAAATTGCCTAGCATATGTCCAACTCTACGAGGCATGCATGCTTCTTTTTATCAAATAAATAATTATCTTTTTTCTATGATGGGAGAAGAAAAGAAAAATTTAAAACTTTGACACCTTCATAGAAACAACTCCAAAATGTGATGGCCCTCAATATTTCAACAACAATGATGTAGCCATTGAGGGTCTTGACTTTAATATGTTAACCTGGGATTCATACAAAATTAAGAGGTGTCATGCACTATACATAAAATTTAGATTTTGTTCATTTCTTTTAATACACACTAGTGTATGGGAAACATTACTTTATTTATCAAGTGAATAGAGTGGTCATGCTAATTAGTAGTCACTCTAACTGGTCTAGACTAGCAGGAGGTGAGGATTCAATAATCTAAGTGTAGGAACTAAAATTATAAAATTAAAGTTGCAGGAATCAAAGGAAACAAAGATCCAAAAACATGTTGAAAAGTAAAGTTGCAAGAATTCAAAATATACTAATTTCATTTAAGGATGTATGTTGCAATGGAAACCATTCTAAGCTATTGTTGCAAAAAAGTAAATCAATCCATTTGGAAAAATAGAAATAAGACAATATTTGATCATGTAGGAAATCTTGTAGTTTTGACAACTTCTTCTTCAATTCCTTCATATTCACTTAATCACACTAAATTGATTAACTAAGGTGCTTTGCAATTAACCAACATGAAATCTCATGGAATGATGCAAAAACACAGCTCTCAGGCTTGTTCTATAGGAAACCGTGTATTTTTATAGGAAGAACTATAACTTTTACAGGAGACTCTAGAAACGATACGAGTGCGGGTTGAAGAAGGCCCTCATCTTTTTTTGTCAAATTGTCTGTGATCCTCCAAGCTTGACCATTGGCTTAAGGAGTCGCGACCCAATGACATCTAAACCGTCAAAGTCACCCGAGGATTTCTCCCAACCTAGGCCACACTATGTAATATCCCCTAAGAATAATAAAGAATAAATAATAAATAATATAATATAATATTAAAATATAAGTAAATAAATGATAAACAATAAATATAGTAAATAAATAATAAATAATGAAGTAAATAATAAACTAGAGCTCTAAATAAATATATATAATAGTAAATTATAAAAATAGTAAAAATAAGTAAACTTAACAAAAAGTAACAAAAAACTAAATAAGAAAGAATTAAATTAAGAGAAATATTAAATTAAATAAAACTTAAAATAAAGAAATAAAAGTTGCATGTTGTAACATGAAATGTGTGCATGCAAACCCTTTTCCATTGTTTGGTCTATTTAATGGACGATGAGGATGATGAGATTCATCATTCCTTCATCCATTCTCTTGGGAGAAAATTAGTATGAGACAAAGTATTCCTTAGCAATAATATGTTGATTGAGGGCTCAAGGGTGGCCAATTGTAGAAAGATTACATGCAGTTGAGCCTGCGGTTGGGTGGAGAGTCATCTCCAAAACTTTGTTGTGGTTAGCGGGATTCAAATAGTGTTCAGCTTCAAAATTACAAGTAAAGAATATCATAGCTACAAGTAAGTTTTCATTGCTCATATTTCTCAAAATTCTATTTTAATTAGTTGAATAGAGGTGTGTCGATTATAAATCGCATAATTGACCTACTTAGCTGTATATTTAAATTGTGGGTTGTTACACATGGTATCCGAGCGAGTTTCGACTCTATGTGACCTCTAGCTAAAAGTTTGAGAAAAATACTTTATTAAATTCATCAATAATTTTGCTTGTGATGACACTGAAAAATTTAATAAGAGAAATAAATACAATTTTTTTCTCCAATAATTATATAAATTATTAAATAAATATCATTATTTTTTTCATGACTATTATACAAATTATTAAATAAACATTATTGGTTTTATGATAGTAGATAAAATTTATTTAATTAAATCATTAAATATAAACTTGGTTGATTCTTGTTCGCATGTAATTATATGCATGAATAAGGCTGAATATGCCATTATTTTTTTTATTATTATTTTTAATATAATTCTAATAAAAGTAAACATTATACAACCTTTGTGTATATTCATGATAAGTAGATACATGCATATTCTAATTATAATTAAAAAAAAAACAATAATAAAGGATTATAATCTTTATCCAATCTCTTCTTCCCTAAGATCTTATGCTAGAATTAAATTTTGTGGAGACGTGTGGTATTCCCAAATTTTTTTGGGGTGAGAAAAGCACCAAGCTCAATTGGTCCAAATGAAAGTTTGCCATATGGCAATGAACTCAAATGAATAGCTCCTGGTTCTGACCTATACCCAAATGACGAGAACCTTTAATTAATTCATAACGGTCTTTAAGCCTAGTCCGGTCATAAATATACTTTTATAAACATTTTAATGTATAGATGAATTCTCAATGTGAAAGCCCGAGATAGGCTAGTTTTTAGTTAAATTCGTTCCATTCAGTGCACTATGAGAATCGAACCCTGGATCAAACACATACCACACTTCATTGCTAAGATGTTAGCTTAATTTTATTTTATTTTAGGTGACAGGATGGCTTATTCAAAAATAGGACTATGTGTCTATGGTCTTGTTGTCCTTTATCCTCAAAATAAAATTCCTCAAAAATTCATGTTTAATTTTAATTGAGAGATAACTAGCAATTGCACCAGATGTTGCAAAGGAAATGTTGTAAGGAATAAATTAGAGAATAATAATGACATATAAAAATCCATTGTGATGCAGGTACATACTTTATCATTAATTCATCTTATTGGATCTAATGACCCAGGTCATTGCATATTTTTGGAGCTTGGGAGGTGATATCAACCTCTTCCCCATTTGCAAACTACTAGACCACTAGATCTGCCTCCCTTCATCAAATGGTTGGATAATTGATAAGACATAACACTCAAATGTTAAAGACGAAAACTTTAAAACATAAAATGCACAAGAATATTGATTCCCAAAACATTTGTATCTTATGCTTCTGAGCAAATTCCTTTTATAATATTTTACTTAAGATGAGACCTGATTAGTTTTGAGAAAATCTGATTTAAATAAGAAATAAGATAAACCGAAAATGCATAGTGCTCAAGATTAACCATGCCATTACTATCCTACAACTAACTATTAAGACTAGCTATAAATGATTGCGAGATGTGGCACATCAGTTCTTCATCGTTTTAGCAAAAATGACCCCACCTTCTCAACAAGGGGTGGGAAGCTATGTTCAAAAGAAACCTGGGACAACCATTTTTCATAAGAAGGTAGTTGGCTTTGGTGCCCAACAAGATACATCATACTCTGCTACTACAGGTCTAATAGTTTATCTTCCTCCAACAACTACTGAAAATCCAGAATTTTATCAGGTGCATGGGAAATGTGAACTTCCTCTTCCAGAATAGGAGGTTCATATGGCTTGAGATTATTAACATTATCCACATTGTGGAGGCAATGATGGAAAGGAAAATCTAAATGACATGCATTCACACCAACATGCTTGAGAATAGTATAAGGACTATAGTAGATGTGATTGATTTTATGGTGTCACTTCCCCTTAAGACACAGATAAAATTAGACTCAGTTGCCTATGTAAAATTGTATAAAATGTTGATGTCTATTATGGAGTTACTTGTAGCACTGCGAGGGAGTGTGAAGAGCATCATATACTTGGGAATTGGTGTGATCTAATTTCTAAAGAAAGGGGGATGCCTTGTGTTGCTTCTTGCATTGGTGATGGGAGACAACTAGAGGAAGAGAGTTGGGAAGCTTGTATGGGGCCAACCACTAGTAACCATAACAACTTGATTATAATTATGTTGTAGGACATGCAAATAATAATTGCACTGTTTATTTTTGTTGTAGTGAACACAAAGGGCTTGTAACAGGCTACAATTTATTACTTAAGTTTGAACATTTGGTTTTTGTCCTGGAGTGATTTATAGCAAGCCTAGGGGGTGTTAAGATCATCAAATACTTGGGAATGGATGCAAGCTATTTTCTAAACAAAGAAGGATGCCTTGTGCTGCTTCTTGTGTTGGTGATGGGGGACAACTTAAGGAAGAGAGATGGGTACCATGTAAGGGCCAACCACTGGTAACCCTAACAACCTGATTATAAATGTGCATGGAAAGAAGATTCCCACTATTTATTTTTGGTGAAGAAACACACAGGCCTTGTACCAAACTTCAATTTATTACTTGTGTCTACCCCTTTATTCATTTGCAAATGAAAGGCAGTAGAGAAATGAAGCTGCCAACCCAGTAACTATTGAAATATATTCCAAAAGGTGTTGTGGAAAATAATCATGTGAGAGAAAACCTTTGCATATAAGTCTTCAGGGAAGGCTTTCACAGTTGATATTGTTTTACATGCCTGATTGTCCCAATTCTCTCTTTCCTCCATTGTTTCTTAAAGGGACAGGTAGTCTTCTGCTAGTTTATTGTTTATGTATTGTTATTAGAAATCATATAAATTATCTTTTCCCTTACATCATTTTTTTTGTAAGTGTATTCAAACATTTTTCAAGTGGTTCCCATCAAGTGTTGAATCCCATGGCAGCTATGTTTGGTGGAATCGTTGGGCAGGAGGTTGTGAAATATTGTTATGGTAGATTTCATCCACTTTTGCAAGTTTTATTTCTTTGGCACCCTACTTACTTTTTTTATGTATTTCTCTTTAATATCAAAGGAAGTGTGCCCTTTTATATAGGCAATGAAGGGAAATGTAGAAGAGAATTCAATTATTTATTGTCTAATATCGATTTTTATGTTCCTACTTGTGCATTTATTCTAGTTTGATTCATTCAAATCTATTCCTATAGAACCCCTTGGGCCAGAGGATTTGAGACCTTTGAATAGTCGTTATGATGGTCAGATTTCTGTATTTTGAAAAAAGGTGAATAGAAAATTGGAAGATGAAAAATTATTTGTTGTGGGGGATGGTGCTCTTGGATGTGAGCTTCTAAAGAACTTAGCCTCGTAGGAGTCAGGGAAATAAAACTATAACAAATGATAACATTATTGAGAAGAGAAATATTAGTAGGCATTTCCTCATTTCAGGATTGGAATATTGGGCAGGCAATGTCAAGAGTGGCAGCATCAACAACCAATGCAATCAACCCACATTTGCAAGTTCAAGTAATGGATAATCGCGTGAGCCCAGATATCAAAAATGTCTTTGGTGATTCCTTCTAGAATGGTGAGGTTGATGTTGTTTTGAATACTCTAGACAATGTCAATGCCATGTTGTATGTAGATTCAAGGTGTGTTTACTTCTAGAAGCCATTTCTATTTTGGAACACTGAGAACCAAGTGCAACACCCAAATGGTTATCCCTCACTTAACTGATAAGTATGGAGCATCACGAGATCCCCCTAAAAAGCACGCACCCATGTGCATGCTTCAATCATTTCCACGTCATATTCACCACTGTCTCACATGGGAAAGGTTTGAACTTGAAGATCTCTTAGACAAAACTCCAACTGATGCAAACACTTTTCTTTTAAAATTAGAAGAATACATAGCATAAATCAAGTTTGCAAGGGATACTAAGGCCCAAGAACTTCTAGAGTCTAATGTCGATTGTTTGGTTTCACACAAAAGTCTAACATTTAAAGATTTTGTCTCTTGGGCTAGAATCAAGTAAGTAATTAAATCCCCTTCATTTTCCCCTTTCCTTCCCTTTCCTTCCCTTTCCATGATCAAGGACCAACAATTAGGCAAAACTCTAGAAAAAGAATTAGCAAGGTGGTGGTGAGTGAAAATAAATAAGACGATGACCCCCCTCCTAAGCACTAATTTTCCTTTATAGTTTGAAGATGGGAGGATTAATAATGTTGTTCATGATGGTAAACCTAATATAGTTGTTGAGGGACTTATTATACTATCTTAAATATGATATTTTACTTTAGATATTTCCTTTTTAAACTTCAAAATCATTATTCTTGATTTAGTACTCATAAGATTTAAGTTTTTTTTTTAATACAAAGGCTTTTAAAAGAAAATATATAATGAAAATAACTTTTTCTTAAACAAAATTTATTTTTCAATTTTGTAATTTCGTGCACATATCAACCATCACTTTTGTCTACTAAACATTATTTAAAAAACAAATAATTTTTAAAATATAATAAATAACAAGTCACTATTTGCCCAAAAAAATTCTACTATTATACTAAATATTAAAAATATTTACTTACTAAAAATCATAAAATAAAATATCAAAAAATTATTTAAAATATTTAAACAGAAAACAATTTTTTTATGAAAAAATATTAAATTTTTAAACATAAAATAAATTTTTTATGAAAAAATTAGGATTATTATATTTCTACTCACAATTTTAAACATTCTCAAGTTAAATGCAAGTAATTTTCCTTTAACTAACACTCATTTTTTTTAGTAAGTGACTTCACTTTTATTGAATACAATGTAGTTATTTAAACACATATAACAATTAAGGTAGAAAAAGTTATCCAAAACCATTTTTATTTCAATTAATAACATTTACAAAATTATAAAAAGTTTAGCTCCATCAAAAAAAAAAAAAAAAATCATTTTTATGTTGCACCCAACAAGTGGCTATTTCGAAAAAGGAACCGGTGATAGACTATGCAATAAGCATTTCCTAGCAATATTATATTATTTTGGAAGGTAAAAACACAACCCAAAAACAAGCGTGACCTATTTAGTATGTTAATTATTATCTTGTAAACTCAAATAACTACTACTTTGTGAAGGAAGAACATTAACTACTATCTTGTAAAAAAATCAGTGAGAGTATCTGAACTATTATCTTGTAAACTCAAATAACTACTACTTTGTGAAAGAAGAATAGTAACTACTATCTTGTAAAAAATTCACTAAGATGAAAATTATTATGAACCATATACCACGACAAACGAGGGGCATCCATAAAGCCTGGGAAAATCCCAAAAGCAAGTGAGTCTAAGAAAGATTTTGACAGTTTTTAGTAATACCTAATGCTCAAGAAAAGAGAGGATTGTTAATCCAACTCCACGAGAAAAGCGTCAATATTGTCCTTCAATATTAATTAATCTAAACTGTCTATTTTATCTAATCAGATAAATATTATGCCATATTTTTAAGTTCCTATTAAATCCTCACAATACTTGAACTTCATACTGGAACATAACGATTTGAACGCTTTTTATGTATGATGAAGAGACCTATAGAGATACCCATCTTAATCAGTGTCCATGTCATGCAATGGTTTGTTCCCATAAATTCATAGTAGTTATTTTGCCAAGAGCATATACAAGCAAATACATACTTTTAAGAAAGCAACTTACTCGTCATGGCTTGCAAACTCGAAGATATTGCCAGTTTTCTAGAAACTAACCAAGGTGAATTCAACATCATAGAAAACGGAAAGCTCAAATGCCTTTCTTATCAATTCGTTCAGAAAGTTCGAATGCCTTTCATAATATAAATGCTCTCCTTCTAGAATAAAAGGACACCAAAGCCAACTCGTAAAAGTAGTATTCGGTCTTTTCTAGAATATCGGGACTTTTCCGTGTTTTTTTTTAGATTTTCTGTTATTTCCCTCTCCCTCTCTCCATATTAAGATAAGATAAAATCGGTTAAAATGAAATTTTCACTAGTTAAATTTTATGTTAATTGTTATTAACTATTAACTCACTATTAATTTGAAATTGTTATTAACTATTGATCAGGGGCTCATGTCCCAAGTGTCGTAAAATGCTCAAAATTGAAAGTGCTCAGAATTGACTCGAACCTAAACGACCAGATAGAGCTCGTCCTCCCGATTCTGGCGCCACAAACGGTTCGAAAAACGGTCGCCGTATGTGAAAGTTATGGCAAAAACAAAATCGCCCAATAACCCTTAATTTTGAATTTTCAAAAAAAAATTTAAAAAAGAATATTCCACGGAATATTCCTTGGAATATTCTGTTGGGATGGACCAATCAGAGGCTGCCACGTGGCCCCAAGCTGACGTAAGCAAGGTAAGCGTATGTGTAATGGGAGCATGTTAAAATTTTGGTGGGTTGGTGATTCAAACCCCCAACCTACCATGTAACAGTCTTGTGGCTTACCGTTGGGCCACAACAGTGTTATTGTTTGAACAATTGAGTAAAACATTTAAATAATTTAAATTGGCTACGGGCGGGAAAATTTGGGGGGCCAGCCCTCCCACTCCATATGACCATGCGCCCGGAACCGGGGCCAAACCAAACAGGGCACGGAATCCAAGAATAACTGCCAAGCCACTGCACGTGGTCATATGCAGAAATCTCAGTCAATTTAACTGCAGTTCATTTGGCGGACTTTTTGGCAGAGCGCCAAATTTGGCGGTCCCGCCATAATTGGCGGAGCTCCACTAAAGTTAGCAGGAGTCCTTTTAGGGGAAACTTGCAGTTATCATTAAATGGCCATAACTTTGGCTAGGAAAGGCGGTTTTGGACGATTTTTTTTTTTTTTTTTGGTATTTTGGACGTTTGGAAGCCATTGGCACAGGTCTTTCAGCCATCAAAGCTCATTTGCACAGGTTTTGGAGCCGTGGAAGTTCTAGGAGCCACTAGGGCCCAGTATTGTGAGAACTGTTTCAGGTTGCAGGTATCCATTAGAGGTGAACCAACAGTCAATCCTAAAGGATTCATGTGTTCTGAATCCGATTTTACAGTGTATTTCACCTGTAGAGACTTCTATTCAGCTGTAATTTCATTTTGAGCATTTAATTAAAATGAGGACTGACCCATGTGGGAGCCTTAGACCCAGCAGACGTAGCCCAGGAGGGGTGAACTGCTTCATCAACTTCTTTTGCATCTGTGGTTGATTTATTTTGCAGGACAAATTCGTTTTAATGTGTTAAACAGTAAAAGGAAATATTTCTTCTATGCTTGAATGGATCATGAACAGCTGAAAACTTCATTTGTTTCTTTACTGCAAGACATGAGAATCTTTTAAACATATTTACTACTGAATTGAATACCTTGCAAACCTTTTTCAAGTAGTTTCAAATTCAGATTAACTATTAACTAATTATTAATCTAATGATTGATTTTTGTTCAATCATCTAACTTAAATCTGAAGGTGCAAAATTGTGCAATGAGAAACTTTGAAAAATTAATTTCAAAACGGAACGCTTACAACGAAATCAAAAATAAAAAATAGAAAATATTATATATATAGTTGTGTATTCTCATTACCATAAAAGTTATTGTTGGTCAGCTAAATGTTGCAATATATAACGATTTAGAAGAATGTATGGGTTCAAATAGATCAGGTTTTAAAATATCAAATAATTAAATTTAAAAATAGATATAAATATATATATTATATATAATATATATATATATATATATTTATGATTTGAATGAAAAAAATACCACCTTTATATATATAATTATAATTAGTTTTTATCTTGTCATACCCTTGAGAGTTAATTGGTTTAGCCCCAACGTGCAATATTATAATGAATTAGAGAATGTATGGGTTCCAAATGGATTAGGTTTAAAATATTCTAATCTAATTTAATTCAGAAGATATGTATTTATATTTTATGGTTCGAATTGAAATAAATACCTTTATATAAGTGAATAATTTAAAGGTTTTTTTAATATATAAAATATATGTTAAAAGAATTATGAGATATCAAGTATATGGTATTTTTGAGATAATATAAATCAAAAGTGAGAGGTTTTAAATTGTTTTTAGTTTCATGGAAATATATAATGGTAATCAAATAAAAATGATTTTTTATTAAAATAAAATAAATAAGTGCCAGAGAAGTTTATTTTGAGGGGAATGACATTTTTTTAGAGATGAATAGGCAAAATCTAATAGAGGAGATGGTATGCATGATAGTTAGTATTGTGGTGAAACTCTATACAGTTTATATATAGATAATTTCTTAAGGGTGAATTCTTGGATTTTCAAAATGAGGTAATACTAAGGTAAAACCATGTCTAGTGAGTGAAGGTAAAAATGATAAACAAAAGTTTGAATGATATATTAATTGGTTAACCTTGCTTTGAGGATGCCACATCTTGAAGAGGGGAAGAATGGTAAAAGATATAATACCACTTGATCAATTTGAAACAGAAAGTGCCACCAACTAGTGTTCATTTATAAGCTCTAAGGAGGAAAAGTTTCTAAGTTGATCTCCAAGGTTACCGATATATAGCGAGAAGTTATTTTATGAAAGGAAGGGAGAATGAGAACTAGACTTTTTTTTATTGATGATAACCAACATGGAATGATGAAATGGGCGTAAAATAATAATATAGTGAATGGAAGTCACAAATGAGTATAGGAAATCAACAAGAAGTAATACCCTATCCTAACATAGGATGGAAGGGTTTGGATTTAGAGAATAATTATGGTTAAGTAACCTAGCACTCTTGAGGTATTTTTGGGCAAATAATATTGTGGAAAATGATCAAGAAATTATAGAAGTATTTAAATAATAAATATCACTATAATATCTAAATAAGGACAATTTCTTACAAGGAGTACCAGTGACATCCAAGTGGGATGGATATTTCTTAGAGAATGATGTATTTTTACGAAATAGGGGTAAGAGGTATGTGTCAACTAATGATGAACTTTAGAAATTTATAATGAAGGAAGCCAACCAAGACCCATATGTTGCACATTCAGGAATTGTGAGTTTGAGCAAGTCAAGGTTCAATAGAACAAATATAACCCAAGGTTAGCTACCTAGGATGATGAAAATACTATTTTCATAACTTTCCTTATCTATTTGATTAAATTGTGTGGTGAACTAGCCATAGGATTGCATAACTTAGGTTAGATAGATAATTTTATAGAGCATTTAAATCATGTCTTATTGTTTAATTTTTTTTATTTCAGTTATGGTTTCAGTTAGTCATTATGTCAACATAGGATTGTTGAAGTATAGTATTGGGATGAGGTTTAATGATATGGTATTATGAGGATAATGAGCACATGTGGTTATTATTTATATAGTTGTTACGATAATGATGTTGTATGCTTATGATGTATATGATATGCATAGAGATTATAATGTTATGTTGATGTATATTAACATGTGGTTCATTTATTATGTGATGATATGTCTTTGATGTTGAATGTTGATGTTATAACTTAAGAGGATATTATGATGTGAAGCATATTGTGATTGTATGTAGATTTATGACACGTAGAATTTTGTGATAACAATGATGTTATGTTCTCATGATGACATGCAATACTTCGCATGTGGATTATTTTTTATGACACTATGATGTTATAGCTAATGCATCGAATGTATGTTGAGATGTGGTGATTGAAAGGAAATCCACAAATGGGCTGAGAGGGCCGCGTTATTTGATGATCTCGTGGGAGCACATACCTGTGAGGGAGAATAAGTAATACCATATGGGTTGGGGACATACTCAATGAACACTGCATATGCCAATGGTTAATTTGTCTGGTATAGCTCTTGAGGGGCTATGGTACCATCTTGAGGAAGCCAAGTGCCTGATATTGGATTGGGATGCGGATGTCTAGTGGGGGTGTAAGGAATTCAATTCCTAGGGTTGTGCACCTTAGCGAGTGTGGAGGGAGTGGGCCATCCTTGCAATATGCCTGAAGTCATTGAGCAATGGGATCAAATGCTTGCCTTGGGGTAGATGAGGTTTGAGCCAGGCACGAGCCTTGGGCTATGGTACAGACCAATGAGGCTTATGTTTGGTTCTGACGGTGGAAAAAATGACAGAGATTCCTTGGGATTTCCAGGTTGTTGTGGAAATTTTCGATGCTTGTTGGTTATACTAGTTCAGCAAAGGGTGTAGAAAAACATGAAGTAATAAACAAATAAATAAAATGTTAAATGATTCAACTTAACTTCGGGATGAAATTCCTTAAAGAGGGGGAGTATGTAATGTCCGCTAATAATAATAATAATAAATAATATAATATAATATTAAAATATAAGTAAATAAATAATAAAAATAAAAATATATAATAATGGTAAATAAATAGTAAATAATAAACTGGAGTTCCAAATAAATATATATAAAAGTAACTATAACAATAGTAAAAATAAGTAAAGTTAACAAAAAATAAAAAGGAATAAAATAAGAAAGATTTACATTAAGAGAAATATTAAATTAAGTAAAACTTAAAACAAATAAATAAAAGTTGCATGTTGTCACATGGAATGTGTGCATGCAGACCCCTTTCTGTTGTTTGGTCTATTTAATGCACGATGAGGAAGATGAGATTCATCATTCCTTCATCCATTCTCTTGAGAAAAAAGTATTGTGATACAAAGGATTCCCTAACAGTAGTAAGTTGATTGAGAGTTCAGGGGTGGCCAACTATAAAAAGATTACGTGCAGCTGAGCCTACAGTTGGGTGGAGAGTCGTCTCCAAAAATTTGTTGAAGTTAGCGGGATTCAAATAACATTCAACTTCGAAATTACAAGTAAAGAATATCATCGCTACATGCAAGTTGTCTTTGCTCATATTTCTCTAAATTCTATGCTAACTGGTTGAATAGAGATGTGTTTACTATAAATCTCATAATTGATCTGATTAGTTGTATATTTAAATTATGGTTGTTACACACCAACCCTTAGTTGACTGGATTTTTTAGAATGTCTCCTCCCTCTAGCACAGGGCACAACCACTCCTCGTTAAGTTTGATCTTGGGTTGCCTTGCTGACAAAGCCCATCCTCAACCAATTGCGCTAGTAGGACTTGACAAAATTGTTTTTATATCTTAACAATACAGAAATATCTCATTTTTTAAATGTTTAATGTAGAATTGGAACATGACATTTAAAAAATTGTTTCAATGCATCATCAATATAATTATATATATATTATATATATATTATATATATATATATTATATATATATTATCTGTATGTGTTTTTTAATATGAGGCAGGTGTAATTTTTATCATGTTCAATAAGGAGTTGGCATGTGCGCACATGTACTTGCACATGTATAGACTCACATACTAAGAGTTAATGTAAATCCATTTTAACTTTATCCATTATGCATTGATTTGTAAACAAGATACTAGTCTACTAGTTTCACTAACACATTTGTGGAATTAACTTTTGATCTTTGTAAAGGAGAAATCCGAAAGAATATTAAATTTACACAAAATTACTTGACTTAGATGCTGATTTAAATGGTTGAATTCCCAAATAATATTTTAATTTTACACATGTTTCATCCCAAGCATCATGTGGAAGAAAGATAAACGCTTTATCACTCAACTTCCAGAACAGGAACACCTTATCCCTCAACACAAGAGACCATATGATGCCTACATATATTTCTTTAGTATATATATTTTATTAATATTATGCATGGTAGTGTAATTTATTTTATTTTATTTGTATAATACACCAACACACACTTTTGAAGTGAAATATCTTTACAAGGTTATCAAAGGATTTTGATTTCTAGGTACTAAATATATAATTTATTTATATTATATATGTATGCAAATCTTTTACAAAGCAGACAAGGCTAAATTCCTTTATATGATTGTCAAAGGATTCTAATTTTTAAGATACACTTAGGTTGTTGAGTATATATAAAAGTTAAACATTTCAATTATCAAATTTATTTTATTTTAATTTCTAAGGTACTCAATATTAATTTTTTCATTTTACCTTTTTCCTTAAACTTATCACATCCAGTTAAACTTATATGTATTTATTTAAAAAAATATTAATATGTAAATACATTTTTATTTTCTCTAATCAATAAGTTATTAAAGAGTTAATATTTTTTCATTTCAAATTTTTATATAAATCTATATTTTAATTTTATAATTAATTAATTTTATATTAATATAAAAAATAATTATTTTAATAATTCATAAGATAATTAATTAATTTTATATTAATATTTAAAAATTAATTATTTAAAATAATATTAAAATTTAAAATTTCATAATTAATTATTATTATATATCAAAATTAATTAAAAAATAATAATAAAAAAATAAAATCTAAATATTTTTATCATCAAAATAAAATGGAATTATATGAATTAGTAATCATATAGAAATTTGTTATTATAAATGAATGTAATCTATTTTATAATATTCTTCAAAAAGTATTTTTAATATAATAAAGATCAATGGCATTATTAAGTACTCAATAGCATATTAAGTTGGTTGATCAAATTCACTTGTTGATATTCCCAATGGAATAAGAAAATACTTTTTATGTTATTTTGATTACAATTCCATGACAAAATTAATCGAGAAATGTACCTTTAAAAAGGTTAACCAATCAAACAATTCTTTTACCTTTTTAAAAATTCCATCAACTAAATTTAATCTTATTAATCATTATTGTATGTCTTTTACCTCTATAAAAATTCCATCAACCAAATTTAATATTATTAATCATTATTGTGTGTGTGAACTCGCTGAATTGACTACTAAAACAACCCTTAAACTACAAGTAATCAACAAAATACAATTAATTTTAATATTTCCTTAAAAAATCCAATATTTTTACCAGAACAATAAATTTAAAAAATAATAATATTAATTTTTTTAATAGCGTAAATCCTTTTTGAAATATGATAAACATTCATTTTATCTTAATTATAATAACTTCTTATCTTTTTACTTAAAAAAAACAAGTACTAAACAACAATATTTGGGAAAATCCCTATCTTGAAAACAACAAACACAAGTGGAGTTACTTTATGGACTTTTATGTTTGTTTTAAGAAGAAAAGGAAAATCCTAAACATATAAAGGAAGGGCCAACGTAGGTCTGTCTATGATTTTTAAATCATTGGAAAACGAGTTGACTAAAGAAATATTTTTGGGTCCCAAAGGAACAAGTTGTATGATATTAAAATCAGGAGTAACGTTAAATTTCAACCGTGAATGTGCCACGGAAGTAGATTTGAGATTTGGTTATAATCATAACAACGACTTGCTTGGGGTCCCATGAGAATAAATTGTTAGGCAACCAATTATTATTTGCCAAAAAAAGGGCTATAGTCTCTCTCTCCCTGAACAATCACTTTCGTTTTCTTGTCATTCAAAGTATGCCATATCCTACATTCTCTAATTATTTGAAAGATAATTGCCTTCCACTGCAATATAATATTATTTATTTAAATAATATTTATGTTTAAAGGATTAATTAATAATTAGAATAGTGTATTACTGAAATTGTCTAATTATTTTAAAAGTAGTTCTTTCCACTGCAATTAATATATTATTTATTTAAATAATATTTTAGGTCTACAAATTAATTAAATAATTAGAAATTAGGAATCACTGAAATATGTCTATACCAATAAAGTTAAAAGGATAAATGATTATGCAAGTAAGCTCTCCTTGAACATTTTTTTTTTTAAGCTGAGGTGGGACTTTTTCTATTACTTTATAGAAAATAAAACAGAACATAGTTCCAGAACATAATAACTCGCTCTCATGGGGAAACTGAGTATTTAAGCCATCTAAAATTTTTAATCGCCGACCAAAAATAGAAGGCCCAAAGTCTGATTATCTTTGCAAGATGAACTAAACAGTCCTGAGTACTTCTAATCCTACTAGTCTGCATAAAGTAAATTCCCTTATCTAGAACATGCAAAAATCTATATTTAACTAAATTATGTATTTTCATATACATATCTTTCCTCAGACATCTTCAGTTGCAGGTTGCTGGTTTGCTCCTCCGTTTGCTCCCTGATGTTCTCCCTTCAAAAGCTGTTGTAATTCATCCAGTTTCTTCTCTTGTCTTTCTAGAGCAATGTGAATGAACCTCAATTCCCTACGCAGCTCAGGGCCTCCCTGCGCTATTTCCACCATCTCAGTAGCAACTTGCTCTAGTGCTTTTGCCAATAACCTTTTCATTACCCAGTAAATGTGGAGAGATTGCTTGAACAGAGACATTCTGCCCCTGGTGTTGCTTGGGTCCTGTAGTAAGAATTCCCAATCCTCCATTTCTTCGTCAGATTGGCCTTGTAAAGACTCCTCCTCCAGACGCTGTATAATTCTTCTGACCTCTGGGTTTGTATTCTGCTGATAAGCTCTCTCAGCCTGGTGATCTCCTTGTTTTTTTGGTTGGTGCCGCTTCCTGCTTGGAATTCTCGCTTTTGTCACCTGCAATCATGCTCTGCCTCGGACCCCTCGTACTATCCATGTCCGTCCTGCTTCCCGATCCCTTATCATTTCTCCTCCTGCCATATCTTCTTACGCGTTCCTCCTGCGATGCTGGCTGATCCTCTTTCAACTGCTGGTTCCTAGTGCCTGTAGATCTGTCCTGAGCTTTATACTTCCTGAAGTCTTCGCGACAGGGATCTACGTCCTCAGAATCATCCTCAATCTCAAAAATTTCTGCCGGGAACTCCTCTTTCGCAAAAGCCTTGCCTTTCCTTTCCCTGTTCTTGTCAGCTGCAATATTTAGCTCCTCTGCCACCCTAGACTTCATCCTGGTCTCCATGCTATCTCTAGTACTACCACGGGGTATGTTCTGGTACCGGTGAAAACTTTTCCTGTCTCGCTGTTTCGCTACTGTCCTGACCTCTGCGCTCTGAATTGGAAAGAAACAAAACTGCCGCCTTTCCTTGCCCGTCTGGGTCCTTATAGATTTTCTATCATTAAAGTATGCCACTATATCGGCGATACAATGCCGCCAATTGTTAGCCGGGATGTTGCCTCTCCTGTCCATCATTCCTTGTTTAATGTTTACCGTCTGAAGATCTGACATGCCGCTCCACCCTCCTCTCCGATCGCATGCATTAATTATTTCACGGTGGGAGTGATCCTGAGATATCTTCCACGCACGCCGTCGGTGTACTGCACGGTGCATTACCATCATATCATCCCTCTATCCAAAATGACCTGCATTCATTAACCGGGATCTCCAGTCCCGTTCACCTATCCAGCTCATTAATCCTGACATTCTCGCACGTTGCCTAATCATGATCCTCATTTATAATCGTTGCCAAGTCTCCCCAATCCCTGCTGGCACAAACCGCTTTCCATTGGCTGTCTACCATGCTGTCTCGACCTCTACAGCCCCAGTTCGCTAAGAAGTCGGCCGCACGGTTCCCATTCCGCCTAACATGGTAAAATAATTTGTAATCAATCCTTCTTAGCATACCTGCTATCTCTTAGACAATTCCGGCAGTCCTCCAACTACTTGTAATTCGTTCCCAATCTCTTCCATTGCTAAATTTCTTCAATATTTCAATCGCAATCTCAGAGTCACCAACTATTTCCAAGCTTGTATAACCATTTCTGATTGCAATCCTCAGCCCCTGGTGGATCGCCCAAAGTTCCGCCTCATTATTCGTCATTTCCCCGCCCCATTCAGCATAAATCCACCTTACCTGTTTCTGACTATCGCGAAAAATGCCTCCGAAACCAGCATTGCCAAGATTCCCTTTCGATGCTCCATCAAAATTTAATTTGATGAAGTTATCTCTGGGGTAGATAAAATTATCTGGGTTTTGGGCTCGCGCATTATGCCTGCTACCTTGCTTATGATAAACCATCTCATATTTTAAGTTTAAACTGTTCAGGATCATCTCCTCTATTTGGTTCGCTTTCCAGTCCTCCACGTCCCATTTCTCCACCAAGATTGTTTCCCTCATTAGACTGACCGCTCGTTTCCATATAATTTCCGAGTCTTTGGCTTTGTCCTGGAAGATCCAACGGTTCCTTTCTTTCCAGACCATCCATAGCACGAAGCCTGCAATAAGATCCCAAGCTTTGCTAACAACTTTACATTGGAATTTCTCCTGATTCCATTGGAAAATGATTGCGTTAATGTCTCTGAGAACTATCTCCGATTTACCAAATATCTTTCGTATATCCATCCATAATTTCTTAGTGAACGGACAGTTAATTAGGAGGTGATTACGGGTCTCTTCTTCGTTTTTACAGAGACAACATCTTGAAGGTCCGTTGAAGCCTTTTATTTGAATTTTGTCCCAAGTTAGAATCTTGTTCTTAGCTACAAGCCATATGAATAGGGAGACTTTCGGCCACCATTTACTTCCCCATATAGTTTTCCATTCGAGATTCTCCTCATCTATAGCCTGTGTGTCCGTTAAATAGTATGCCTCTTTGAAGGTAAAAGAACCTTTCATGGAGTTCCCCCATCTAAGAATGTCCCTTCCTGTGCGAGCTTTAATTTTCTTGGATTCCACCTCTTTCATATATGCTTCTTGTTGCTCTTGGTTTAGATCGTGATCCCATTCAATTGGATCTATCCATTTTCTCCATATTCCATCCAATTCATTATTTTTCCAATAGTCTTTGACACAGTTTCGATTTCCCCCTATTCTTTCCTGTAGCTGTTGGACCGTTTGAATTCTGTTCATTTTTTCCTTCTGCTGCCATTTTTCATCCCAGAAATTGGCTTCCCCTCCACCTCGAACTTCCCAGAAAATATGGTTTTCAACAATATCTCTATTCTATCGAGCTAGATCCCAGATTGTTGAACCCTTGGGGGTTTCCCTCTGTCTTAAAATGTCAACTGTTGTGTCTGGCATATTGTATTTGAGTCTCCAAATGGCTTTCCACAGATCGTTACCCTCCCTTAGCCATCGCCACCAGAGCTTCGCGCCTAACACTTTGTTGAGTTTTTCTGGGTCACGTAAACCCAATCCTCCTTTTTCCTTCCTCTCTGTAAGGTGTTTCCAAGAAACAAGGGCCCATGTTTTCTGATGATTCGCCCCTCCCCAGATGAACTTTCTCATGATCTCTCTAATTTTTGAACAGATTCCTAAAGGGGCCGCCATTATCGACAAAGGATATATGGGAATAGCTTGGAGGACTGATTTCACCAGCACTATCCACCCTGCCATATTCAGAGTTCTAAAAGCCCAGTTCGCTACTCTGTTTCTCAATTTGTCCAAGACTCCTTGCCAATTTTTCAATTTTTTGGATGTGAAGTCCAGCAAATTCCCCAAGTATTTCGTAGGCAACTCTCCTCGTTTAAAGCCCAGAAGTCTTGTAAGATGAGTTTTAATCTGTTCCATCGTGTTAAATATGAATACACAGGATTTGTCTCTATTAATTTCCAGTCCGGAGGCTTCAGCAAATAAGTCCAAAATCCTCTTCAGTTGTCTCACTTCTTTTACAGTTGGTTCCCCGAATAGCATAATATCATCAACGAATTGCTGATGGGTTAAAGGCAAATCATTACCCCATAGCTTCAAGCCCTTGATCTTGTTCGCTGCCCGTTCTTTTTTAATATATCTACCAAGGCCTTCTGCTGCCAGTATGAAAAGAAACGGAGATAATGGGTCTCCCTGTCTAATTCCTCTAGATGCATTAAAAGTCTTTGAGGGGGTACCATTAACAAGTATGGAGAAATTAGGGGTTGAAATTAGACTGTGAATCCATTTTACCCATCTCTTACTGAAGCCAAAACTTTCCAAGACTTCTTCCAAGTATTTCCAATTCAGTCTATCATAGGCTTTCGACAGATCTAGTTTAATCGTCATGCCCTTTTGATTTTTCATTTTTAAAGAGTGGATGACCTCTTGGGTTACTACTAGGCCATCTAGGATTTGTCTACCTTCTACAAAACCCGTTTGTTCAGTAGATATTAGCTTATCCAACAGGGGTTTCAATCATTTGGCAATCAAGGTTGTTATTATCTTGTAAATAACATTACACAATGCTATGGGTCTAAACCCATTGGCATCTTCTAACTTATCATTCTTAGGAATCAAAGCATAGAAGGTGGAGTTAATAGCAGGCCATACCTTCTGGTTCATCCAAGATTCTTCTATCAATTCTACGATTTCTCTTCCCAGAAAATGCCATCCCACTTGGAAGAATTCGATTGTGAAGCCATCTGGACCTGGAGCTATACCTTTTTTCATGGATTTTACTATTTCTTCTATCTCCTCTAAGTTGGCAGCTCTCATCAAAGCATTATTTTGGTCTTCTGTAACTAATTGTGGAATGGCTGAGCATATTTCCTTTATTGCTTCCGATATGTCTACTATATGCTCAGCTAGGATATCTTTGTGATGTTCCACCAACACTTGTTCAATCCCTTCTTGCTCAACTACTCTCTCGCCATTTTGGTCTTTGATGGACAATATCCTGTTTCTTTGTCTGTGTTGAATCATTGCCTGATGGAAAAATTTTGTGTTTCTTTCCCCTTCCCTTAACCATTTTATTCTTGACTTCTACCTCCATAGCATTTCTTCTTGCTTTCGCCTTTCCTCGAGTTTTCCAAGAATTATCCCTTCCTCTCAAATGCTTTCCTCTGTCCTACCTTCTGTTATTATCTTCTGTTGCAGTGATTCCATTTCTTCTTCTAGTTTTTGTTTTTCCTCCAAAATGTTGCCAAATTCCTCCTTGTTCCATTTCTTAATTCTCCCTTTCAACTCTTTAAGTTTCAGTTGGAATGTATGCATCTTTCCTTTACCCTGAACTGAACTCTACGTCCACCATTCTTCCATTTTCTTTATGAATCCCGGGTCCCTTAACCAAAACGATTCAAATCTGAAGGGTCGCCTTCCTCGGTTCCTTTTAATATCCACCTCTAGTCTGATAGGCCAATGGTCAGATCCAAGAGATGGCATGATCTTCGCTTCAACGAAAACATCCTTGTTCATAATAGTTTCTGATACTAGGAAGCGATCAAGTCTCGAAGCTATCTGATTCTTGCCCCCCCCTCCTATTGTTCCAGGTGCAGATTCCATTGATAGTTTGAATGTTCAATCATATCATTGAACATTTCCATGTATTGATCTGACTTTCTTATCCCTCCCTTTTTCTCCTCTAGGGATCGGATTAGGTTAAAATCACCTCCTATAACCCATGCAGGCTCTGGATAAATTCTATGAATTGCTTTCATGTTTTGTATAAAGCTTTCTTTCTCTCCCGGGGTATGTGGGCCGTAAACCCCTGAAATGACTACCTTTTCTTTCGTCCCTACTATTCTACCAATGCCTGTAAGGATTCTGGTCATACTAGTCTAGCCTTCTAGGATTATGTCATTTGGGTTCCATAAAATAGCAATTCCTCCCGCAGATCCAATAGCATCTTGCCCCATAACTTCGTATTGGAGCTTATTTTTGTTAATTATTTCTTCCAACTGCTGCACTGAAATTTTCGTTTCCTGAAGAATCATAATACTCAGTTTGTCTTTTTTCAATTTCTCTTTCATGTACCTCTTTTTTCCTTTACTATTCAATCCTCTAATATTCCAGCTGATGATAATCATTTAAAACTTTTGATAGGAGGGGAAGAATACCTCTGACAGAGGTATCACTTTACCTGAGTTTATCAGCGTTTCTCCCACAGTCTGAATGGCTTCACTCAACGTTTTCCGTCCTCTTTTCCTGCTGTTTTTGCCAGAAGCATCTATTCCCATCTGATCATTCTCCTGTTCGCTTGGTATGGTTATCTGTTTGTCCGTGTTCTCCCCTTTTTTTTTCTTGTACTTTTGAAATGCTTCTTTGTACAATTATTTTTGTTTCTCTGGTATGAATTTGTTATCCAGGTTTTTCTATTCATGAATTAACTGTTTCATGATTTTTTCCTCCTCCACCTCATTTTCCTTCTGGTTCTCCACTTCCATATGGGAATGATCTGTTACTGTTTCTGACTTTCCCACATCCCTTTCTTCAGTTGCTTTCCCCGTACTTGTTTCTTTTCCCTTTGTTTCTATAACTACTTCCATTGGCGTATTTCCAAGCTCTTCATCATCCCCCAGGTTCACTTCATAATCCTCGTTTTCGTCTTGGAGGACTTGGAATTTGTTTTGACTCACTGTACTAAGGGGCTTTTCTTGAGTCTGAGTTTTGGGGCCATCTTTTCCTTGTTTCTTCCTTCTTGAAACTTGTTGAAAATCCCTATCTGCCTCTTCCATTTTTCCTGATTCTCTTTGATGTGCTTCTTGATTTTTATCAAACCCTTCCTCCTTATTTAACGGACATTGTCTGTATAGATGGCCGTATTCGTGACACTTACGGCACCTGAACGGAATATGTTCATAGTCTATTGGCTGTTGCTAGATATCATCATGATATTCCAGTTCAATAGATTCTGGAAGGGGCTCTACTATATTCATATATACACAGAGGCTTGCAAATGAATTATATTTGCCTCGCTTTGTTGCCTCTGCTATTAACAAAGCCCCCGATTATGTTCCCAATCCCCTCTAGGATTTCAGGGTCCCAAAATTCCTCTGGTAAACCAAACAATCTAACCCAGATTGGGGCGGCCAGCATTCTTTCATTTTCAGGGTTATATCTTTCTTCCCAGTATTTCATAAACAGACCCGCATTATTCATAAAATACGGTCCCTCCTCAAAAACCCTTTCTTTGTCCTCCAGATTCACGAAGATGGCTGTAAAAAACCCTTTTGCTCCCAATTTCAGATCTATATGTCCTTTCGGTCTCCACCTTTGATAAATCCACCTGTTCAGTTCTTTCTCAGTTGGCCAATACCCTACGAACTTGCAAATCAGTGCATGGTCCTTCATGTAGCAGGTATATTCCTCAAGTTTGTTGCAGGGAATGACATATCTGGGATTTTTTTGTGCCCTCAGAAGGCATTTCCCACCCATCCTCTTTTGCCAAAGGTTACCCATCACTGGTGCATTATTCTCCTTCAGATTACGCTGCGTTCTGGTTGCACTGGTTTCCCTTGCTACAACATTTTTGTAGGAGAGGATCTCTCCCCTCCCCTGCTGATTTTCCATTTCCTCCTCAGGTCTAATGCTTTTAATATTTATCCTTGTTTCTCTGCAGAATACTTATCAGTTAAACTGGTTATGCTTCGAGATTGCCTTACTCAGTCCGCCTACTGTGCTTCTCGCCGACTGCTGCCCCACGATGTCTGCCTGCAGCGCTCATTGAGGCCCGACCCGACCTTCCCGCTCCATCCGCAATTCCCGTCGTCCCTATTCTCTAAGAGTATTCCAGCTCTCCTTGAACATTTTGACCATTTGACAATTTATAATTTTTTATTATTAATAACTTGTTTGTAAATTATTAAAAATATTTTGTAATATTTTGTTTCTTAATTATTCAAATGTATTCTATTCAATAATTAGATTGAAGGGTCATTTAGTTGTTCAATAAAAATAATAAAAGTCACATAATATTTTTTTATTTTTTTATTTTTTATTTTGAGAGTTTTCAAGTAGTTTGTTCAGTGTTAGTATTCTTATGATAGATCCCAATTTTTATAAACTAAATTGATTTAGTGTTTGGAAATAAAAATATCAAATGGACAATTATCATGGCTCTTGTGTCCTCCATAAATTCATAATTGAATCCGAACATGACTAGGTTTGGCCCTTTAAAATCTTGGGATGCAAGGTAGAAAGATACATCATTGTTAAACAATCTTGAATTTCTCCAAACTACATATCTTATATATTATTATTTCTTGAAATATTAGAATCCTCCTAAATCCATATTAAAAGTAATAATGGGTTCAAACTTGTTTTATTATTTATAAGGTTGGTTTTCAATCTAATTCATCACATTGAAAGTTGAGATCAATTGCTCCTCTTCAAAGTACATTACAATTAATGGGTTTGAGCATGCTAATTGAGAGCTTTTGCAAAATAATTCAGCATGGCTTGCAAAAGCTTTGAAATTACATAACTAATGACTATACATATTTTTCCTAAATCATTGGCTAGTTTCATACTAACAAAAATGATTCAATACGTTTGTTTTTTAATGTATATATCTATGATTTTACATAGTTCCATTTTGCTTTATCGTCAAGCTAGAATTGATCAATTAAAACACAAAAATTATATCAACACAAAATTGCTCTAAAAAAATTAATAAAATAGATATAATAATAACAGTTAAATGATGGGCATAAATATATGCAAAACATCATGTGAAGGGCAAGTTGAAAAAGAGATCCTTCATAAAAATTTACTTGGTAGGTAGGAGTGCCCATCAAATTTATACCATGTTACCCACCTTGATTCGAATTCTGGATAAACAGTCTGGTATGGTTTGTGGGCTATTTTATTGGGCCAAGTGGTTATAGTAGTAGCAATGTCATATAATCTCAATTGGCATTCATATTAGGGGATATATATTGAGGAAAAAATGACATAATAGATTGAGCATATAATAGGGGGCTAAAGGGTTTTTATATTAGAAGGTATAAAAAATGGAGCTCAAAGTTAATAAAAAAATATAAAGGGGTTGAAAAAATGTTAATGAAAAAATGGATACCTACAATATCTAGTGAAAGTAGGGGTTTTTTAAATTGGGAAGGTGTATTGGGTTCATATTGGTAGGGGGTTAAATAATGTGATTTTTAGAGGCATTTTCCAATATGTAGTCAAATTAAAGGTATTGTTTAGTATCCCGGACCAGGCGACTTGCGAAAAGGCTCATCTGCTCTGGCGATAATCAGCTGCAACCTCTGCTCTAGGGTTTAACGCCCTTCCCTGCCATTCCAGAGCCTGCTCTGGCAGCGCAGTTCATCAGACTGGCTGATCTCCACTGCAGGGGAAGAGGACTGACCCGACAAATGCTCAGCGGGGGGTCCACAGGGACCCCATCGTTCAAGAATATTGTAATGCACAAGCAGACAAGAAATGAAGGGTTAAAAATCTCAGGTTACGGAGAAAGCAGAAACCCAGGAGGCTACAGAAAAGACAAGGAGCAAAAAATGTCAGCGGAACATGGAGGGGGTTCCAAACAGAAGGATAAGGAAATAGAAAACAGCCCCCTCGGGGCTGCTGCGAATAGTCAAGATGAGGGCCCAAAGCAGACCCAGACCACTGATGAAAACGAGAAAGAGAAGCAAGGGAGGACACGAGAAGGAAAAGAAGGGGAATCACCCATCACCTTAGGCACAAACAACGCCCCACAGGGAGCCTGCAAGCCAAAAAAGAAAGAAGCACTCAGAGTGATCTGTTCAGACCCGGAGATCCAAGCTCACAGGGAGCACATGTCGGAGCATGCGGTCATATACAAATTTATGGGGCTGTGGCCAACGGAGTGAGCCCTATGCCAATGGATCAAACAGCACTCGAGACCCAAAGGTGACATTAACTTGCACCTAGGAGCTAAAGGTTTTTTCACGGTTGTCTTTACAAACCTAGAAGATAAAGATAGGGTGTTCGACGGAGGTCCATATTTTTTTTCTTCAGCGGGTCTCTATATGAGACCTTGGAAGCCCAACTTCATCCCTGAAAACTAAACCTTCACACAGGTTCCTGTATGGATCCGTCTTTTCTCCCTCCCCATAGATTATTGGGGTTTAGCTACTCTCAAGCAAATAGGAGATAAGCTAGGCACTTTTGTCAAAGCTTCTGAAGCAACTATTCAACGTAGATACACTTCCTGTGCCAGAATCTGTGTGGAACTGGACATATATGGAGCCCTGCATGAAGGTATTTGATTAGAGTTTCAGGACGAAGACTATTTTCAGGCCATTGACTACAAACAAATCCCTTTTCGCTGCAGAAAATGTCACGAACACGGGCATCTAGTAGGAGACTGCCCTCTTAATAGAACGGAAGAAGCAAGCAAACCCCAGCCCGAGGTGCAGAATAAAGAGACATTCACCAAATCGAAAACTAGGAAAAGAGCCAATCGAAGAAGACCTAATAGAACAGGGGTCGTCCCAAGCGCCATCCTCAACGCCTTCAGGGTTCTGGAAACGGACACAGAAACAGAAGAGGTAAGGGCAGAAGAGAGGAACACAAAGGGACAAGAGAACCAGCAAGAAAACAACAGGAAAGAACAGGGTGAAAACCCACACAGTCCCAGAGATAACAGATAAGAACAGGAAAGCACCCAAGACGAAGATACGGAGATGTTATACAGTGATGGAGGTAACAATGAACAGGAACTAAACGAAGTTCTAAAAAAGGCAGGGGTTAACTTACCAGCTCTAGAGGAGAACTGGAAGGCTCAAGGCATTGAAAATGTTCCAGAAGAAGAACTAAAAAAGATCAGCGAACTCTTCATTGCAAGACAAAGGGCTGAATTGGCCAGGCAAAACAGGAAACTGGGAATAGCAACAGGAACAGGTAACCACTCCAAAATCATCTCCCTCAACCCAGCTGGCTTTAAACCAAGAAAGAAAAGGGGAAGGAGGACGAATGGAGAGGTCCTTCATGACTTAGGGATCCTAATGCTGAACTCAGGTAAAATGAAGGCCCTAGAAGCCTTCCCATCCTATCATTTTTAAACCTAGTTACCAATGAAAGTAATTTCATGGAATGCAAGAGGGCTCAATAGCCAAGAAAAACAAAGACTTCTCATCAGGAAGTTCCAAACAGAAAAGTCGGACATGATTTTTATTCAAGAAACAAAATGCTCTTCCTCTCTCATAAAAAACATCAGTCAAAAATTAGGTAAGCCTCTCGACTTCATTGAAGTTGCCAGTCAAGGTTGGGAAGGAGGTATCACCACCTTTTGGGACACAAGAGCTATCAGTGTACTCGCCTCAGAAGCCACTCATGCCTACATAGCCACGGAGATTCAAATCACAGGTAACTCTGAAACTTATCTCTGTGTTAATGTATATGGCCCTCAAAGATTAGAAGAAAAGTTCCATTTCCTCAACTCTCTCAAAAGTCTGCAATCTCGATATCATGCCTCAAAAATCATCATGGGTGGAGACTTCAACATGATCACCACCCTCCTGGAGAAGAAGGGAGGGTTAAGAAAGCTCAATAGGGACGCAGGGGCCTTTGCCAAATTCATTGAAACAACAAAGCTGGTGGATGTGCAGCCTTCCTCCTGCTCCTTCACTTGGAATAACAGAAGGGGAGGAGAGAACCTCATCCCCTCCCGCCTGGATAGGTTCCTCATCTCAGAGAGCATCGTTCTAGAGGGCATCACTGTCAACTTTGATATTCTCCCTAGTGGGGGTTCGGATCACTGGCCCATCTCTCTAGAGGCTGCCTTCCTGGGCACCCCGAGAAATAAGTCATTCCGTTTTGAGAAATTTTGGTTACAACACCCTAATTTTTTTCAACTGCTAGAGAAATGGTGGCGTGAACCACTGAATGTTCAAGGTACAAAAATGTTCAAACTCCAAAGCAAGCTCAAGCATATTAAAAGCAAAATCAAGCACTGGAACATCACGGAATTTGGCAACATTTTCAAGGCAAAATCCATTCTTGAGGGCAAGCTAGAGATAATACATAAAAGCTGGACCTCTGGCAACATTACTGAGGAATCAAAGGAGCTGGAAAAATATCTAATGACACAATGGCAACACAGAAGCCTTCAAGAAGAAACACTCTGGAAACAGAAATCCAGAGTGCAATGGCTTAAAGAGGGCGAGCAAAACTCAAAATTCTTCCACAGGTCCACCCTCGACTACAGAAATGCCAACAAAATTCTCAATCTCAAAAACGAATCGGGCGACACTCTTCACAATCACAGGGAAATCTCCTCGCTCTTGACAGAACATTTCAAGCACATTGCTCAAGAATCGTATATAGACAGAGCAGAAGCTATTAACACTTTAACGCAATCCATCCCCAAAGTGGTAACTAAGGACCAAAATCTTGCCCTCCTCAAAGAAATATCAATGGAGGAAGTGGAGGAAGTAGTAAAGAGCATGCCTAATGATAAAGCCCCTGGCCCAGACGACTTTACCATCAATTTCTACAAAGCCTGCTGGCCAACCATCAAATCAAAAATCTGGGAAGTGGTTGAAGACTCCAGACGCTCAGGCACTATTCTCAAATCCATCAACTCCACCTTCTTGGCTTTAATCCCAAAGGAAGAGAATGCCCACACCCCTAAGAAGTTCAGACCTATTGCACTCTGCAATGTGATCTACAAGATCATCTCTAAGGTCATCGCAAACAGGCTCAAGCCCATCCTGCCTAATCTCATTTCAGAACAACAGTCTGGTTATGTAGAAGGTCCACAAATCCTAGACAATATCCTCTTAGCACAAGAAATGGTTCACACTCTTCAGACCAGGAAAAAAGCTGGGATGTTCATGCAACTCAATCTCTCCAAGGCTTTTGATAAGGTAAATTGGAATTACATGGAAGTTGTTCTTACAACTTTCGGATTTGATCAAAAATGGAAAAAGTGGATTCTAGCTCTAATCAAGTCCTCCTCCTTCTCCATTCTTGTCAACGGTTCACCCTCAGAAACCTTTACCCCTTCCAGGGGCATCAGGCAGGGAGACCCTCTCTCCCCCTTCCTCTTTGTGATTCTCATGGAAGGCCTAAGTCGTCTTATCCACAAAGCTAAAGAAGAAGGCAGCATCAGAGGTCTCCATCCTCTTCATTCTAGTCCAGCCACAACGCATCAGCAGTTCGTGGATGATACCCTGCTGCATGGCACCCCCACGGTGAAAGAAGCGCTTGCCTATAAATCCATCCTAACTCTATTCAGCAAAGCTTCAGGTATGGAAATCAATCATGCTAAATCAAAGATTTTTTTCTTCAATACGCACCTTGCAATTCAAAAGCATCTCACAAGCATTCTAGGATTTAAAAGGAGTATTCTGCCCTCCAAATACCTGGGCGCTCCACTCACTTCAAAACCCTGGCAAAAGCATCACTGGGAAAGCACTCTAGCCAAGTTGGAAAGCAAATGCAGACACTGGAATCACAGAGCCCTAAACTTTGCGGGCAGACTAGTCCTAACCAAGGCCATCTTGCAAGCCATACCTCATTACTTGCTTTCCATCCTGCCTGCCCCCCAGGGCATTCTTCACGGGATCAGAACAATCCAAAGGACATTCTTATGGAAAGGCAACGCGGAAAAAAACAAATGGGCCTTGGTTGCCTGGAATAAGCTGTGCAAATCAAAATCTCTTGGTGGCCTCAACCTTATTGATCCCCTGACCTCCAACAATATCTGCGGAGCGAAATTATGGTGGAGATGGCTTAAAGAACCTCACCTTCCCTGGGCGAAACATTGGAAGGAGAAATACACTCCCAACTACAATGAGAAGGATCTTATCCGGCTTCAGGAGGTTCCGGAAGGCTCTCCCATATGGAACCTAGCCAAACGTAACCACAACATTATTCAAGATCACAATTTTTGGGAAATTCGAAATGGAGAAACAGCGTTCTTTTGGGAGGATGCTTGGCAGCAGCTTCCTTGCCTCACAACGCCAGATTTGGAAAACTACAAAAGAGAAGTTCAAACAGCAGGCAACTACAGAGTTAATCAGTATTGGAGCCAGGAAAACAATGAGCAGGAGTGGAGAGCCTGGAATCCCCCAAACTCCATCAGCTTCACAGCTGATAATGCTCAAATTCAGAGCCTCCTATCCACTCTCAACAAAAGGAAAATTTGATCTTCTTCAGCCAGAGATCAGCTCAGATGGGGAATGAAGGGGAACGGTAGCTACACCCTAAAAGAAGCTAGGATGCAATTGGAACAGAATGAGCAAGGGGAAATCCTCCCCTGGAGCACCAAGGTCTGGGATAGCCTCTTTTGGCCCAAAATCAAGACCTTCCTCTGGCTCATCATGAGAGGAAAAACACTCACATGGGATAACCTTCGGAAAAAAGGCTTCTCAGGCCCTTCAATTTGTCCCATGTGCAGAAAAGCAGAAGAAACTATAAATCACCTATTTAACTCTTGCAATTGGACAAACAGTATATGGCAATGGCTAGAAAACATAATGCAACAATCCAACAGGAACATAAACTCTATCCAGGACACAATTACTCAGTGGCCAGGCGACTTCTCGAACAATCACAGAGTAAACAGTATTTGGAAAATTATCCTCGGCTTTATAACTTGGACTATATGGAAGGAACGGAACAGGAGAATTTTTCAAAATGAACAGAGGAATTTCGAGTTCTCGCAGCTTACCTTATCCGCTAACATCCACGAATTAATCTCGGGCAAATGCACTGGGTCGTCCGACTCAAATCCTTCGCCCAAGGACCAGTGCATTCTGGTTAGTTTCAAATTGGAAAATGGGAACAATGCTCCAACTGTAAGCAGCAAGTTCAAACCTCCAAATGATCAGCAGGGATGGCACAGGCCCCCGACAGGCTTTCTTAAATTAAATTTCGACGGGGCCTCCAGGGGCAACCCCGATCCGGCAGGTATTGGAGGGGTCATCAAGAACCACAGAGGGGAAATCCTTTATATCTATAGTCAAGCGTTGGGCGAAGCCACCAACAATGAAATGGAATTCGCTGCGATGGAAAAAGGCCTTCGAATTTTGCACACGAACCAGATTGCCAACATTGTCATAGAGGGAGACTTTGAAGTGGCCATTACAGTGGCCAGGCGAATTTACCATGGCACTCCGGCTAGCAGAGTCACGAAGCATTGGCGCCTGGCTCAGGCAACCGAAAACATAGCCAATTTGCTTCGTGAAATGAAAGGTCTAACCTTTCAGGCGATTAAAAGAAAAGGAAACTCGGTGGCAGACCACCTGGCAAACATTGGGATTGAGAACACAAACGATCCGAAGGACAGCTGGTGGGACGACATCACATGTCCTGACCTTAAGGGAACCTGCCTACAGCTTGCCAGTAAGGACATCGCCCAGACAGAAAGCGACAACGGAACGGTAACGGCTCTCCGGTTTCCGGCTAGACACCATGCTGACTAAGCACACCACCTTAAATACGGATGAGGCCGAAGGACAATCGGCACAAGGCATATCCATCAGTGGTTGCATACATAAGGATTTGTACCGCCCCGTGATCTGTTTGGATCCTCGGCGCCGTAACCACAACAGGACAAAGCTTACCTGGCAGGCTGCGGACGAGGGAAAGATCGCTAGTAATAGTCGCCTGCAATTATTCTCTGATCCCACCGTTCCTCCTTCTCGCGGTAATAATCACGACAGGACAGGCAAGTGGCCCTCCCTCCTAATTCCCTCATCCAACCATCTTCAGGCCCCCGGTTATTTAACTACGTCCTTGGCAGATATGGAAAGCATTGTTTTATCGTATTGCAAGGTGAAGAGCTTTCCCTCTACCAACACAGAGCTGGTTATCACCGTGGCAGTCTCCCACACCATGAAAGGAGATAGCTGCCGCAACTAGGCGGCTATAAAGGACCTTCATCACGCCCAGGAAATGTATGAGACTCAAACCTCGCAGCGTAACAAGCGGAAGTTGGATGATTTAGAAAGCAGCGTGAAGGCAGAGGAAGCTAAGTTATCAGACCATCAGTTGGAGAGGGAGGTGAACTGGTTGCAGGACCCGGGCACCACCTACACTCGGGCAACTCAATTTGTCAGAACACAAGCCGAGGCTTGGAGAATGAATACCATGTTGGCGAAGGTCCTGGAAGCGCAGGAGGAGCAAGATGAAAGAGTGCAGAAGCTTAAGCGCCATATGGACGCCATGGAGCATGACCACATGTGCGTTGTGGAAAGCATCGAGTTCAAATTATCTTCGCTTGACCAGAAAGCGGACACCATAGGCAAAAAGCTCACTGTGCTCATCAAGCTTATGAGGAACGTGGTTAATACCGAGGGTTTTACAGGGGATACTTCCGGCGTCCCTCCAAACGACCTGCCGAAGCAGGGGTCAGGCCACCAGCCGAAACAGGGGCCGACCCACCGTTGATGGTTGCGGCCATTGTTCCTTTTGCTGTCTCGGACTTTCTCCCTCCTGGTTTTTATGTTCTCTGTTCCTGTTACCATGTACTCAGCTCTCTTCTCTTGGAATCGTGGCACCTCTTGTACTCGGTTTTCTGGTTATTATGCCGTCACCTCTTGGTCGCCCTGCGTGGTGAGCCGTTTTACTTTTTGGGTTATAGTCTTGGCCGCCCTACATGGTGAGCCCGATCTAATTTTGGCTACTTTCCTGGCCGCCCTGAGTGGTGAGCCTGTTTGGCGTTTTGATATCGGCACGACCGCCCTGCGTGGTGAGCCTGTTCTCCTTTTTGGCCAATGCAATTCCAAATAGCCAGGCGTGCTGTCAAGCAGCCCTTAACTCTGCAGCAGCAAAAGTTTTGTAACATATTCTCCTATTGTTAATACAAATGCTTATTTACAAAAAAAAAA
>APFE030534521.1:50412-91122 GCA_000404065.3 Pinus taeda | reverse complement strand
TTTGACCATTTGACAATTTATAATTTTTTATTATTAATAACTTGTTTTTAAATTATTAAACATATTTTGTAATATTTTGTTTCTTAATTATTCAAATGTATTCTATTCAATGATTAGATTGAAGGGTTATTTAGTTGTTCAATAAAAATAATAAAAGTCACATAATATTTTTATTTTTTTTATTTTGAGAGTTTTCAAGTAGTTTGTTCAACGTTAGTATTCTTATGATAGATCCCAATTTTTATAAACTGAATTTATTTAGTGTTTGGAAACGAAAATATCAAATGGACAATTATCATGGCTATTGTGTCCTCCATAAATTCATAATTGAATCTGAACATGACTAGGTTTGGCCCTTTAAAATCTTGGGATGCAAGGTAGAAAGATACATCCTTACTTGTTAAACAATCTTGAATTTCTCCAAATATCTTATATATTATTATTTCTTGAAATATTAGAATCCTCCCAAATCCATATTAAAAGTAATAATGGGTTCAAACTTGTTTTATTATTTATAAGGTCGGTTTTCAATCTAATTCATCACATTGAAAGTTGAGATCAATTGCTCCTCTTCAAAGTACATTACAATTAATGGGTTTGAGCATGCTAATTGAGAGCTTTTGCAAAATAATTCAGCATGGCTTGCAAAAGCTTTGAAATTACATAACCAATGACTATACATATTTTTCCTAAATCATTGGCTAGTTTCATAGTAACAAACATGATTCAATACGTTTGTTTTTTAATGTGTATATCTATGATTTTATATAGTTCCATTTTGCTTTATTGTCAAGCTAGAATTGATCAAATAAAACACAAAAATTATATCAAGACAAAATTGCTCTGAAAAAATTAATAAAATAGATATAATAATAACATTTAAATGATGGACATAAATATATACAAAACATCATGTGAAGGGCAAGTTGAAAAAGAGATCCTTCATAAAAATTTACTTGGTAGGTAGGAGTGCCCATCAAATTTATACCATGTTACCCACCTTGATTCGAATTCTACATAAACAGTCTGGTATGGTTTGTGAGCTATTTTATTGGGCCAAGTGGTTATAGTAGTAGCAATGTCATATAATCTCTATTGGCATGAATGATAGTATGTTCTAGTTATTGGTTTTTTCTCTCTGTCTCTCTCTCTGTCTCTCTCTCTCTCCACAAGGGCTTCATTGGGGGAGCAATACCATACCACGTGCATTCATATTAGGGGATATATATTGAGGAAAAAATGACATAATATATTGAGCATATAATAGGGGGCTCAAGGGTTTTTATATTAGAAGGTATAAAAATGGAGCTCAAAGTTAATAAAAAAATATAAAGGGGTTGAAAAAATGGATACCTACAATATCTAGTGAAAGTAGGGGTTTTTTAAATTGGGAAGGTGTATTGGGTTCATATTGGTAAGGGGTTAAATAATGTGATTTTTATAGGTATTTTCCAATATGTAGTCAAATTAAAGGTATTGTTTTAGTATGCCACGCAATGTGCGTGCTATGTCACAGGGTCATTGAGTGAAGTCCTCCTCTCTCTCTCTCTCCTCTCTCTTCTCTCTCTCTCTCTCTCTCTATCTATCTATCTATCTATATATATAACTTTATTTCTAAAAATTAATCAATAACGTTATTGTTTTACCTGCAAATATTTCTTAAATTGATTTTTTTCATAAACATTAAGAAATTGTATTAGACAAAAAATATATAACCAAGCTGATGGAAAAAGAGTACAAAAAGGATTCCTTCAATTTAGAGGAGGTTTGAGGGGTCCAATGAGATTCTTTGGGAATGTTAGTGACCTTACAAAACTAGGTGTGAAAAAAAGGAAAAAGTAAATAAAAGATTGACTAGTGGAAGACTACAACATATTTATATATATTAATTTGTACATTTCAAATCTATACTTGGTCTTATGACATTGGTGCTTCTGGGGCCAAAATGCATCCATCAAACTTCTTCTTGAAACGTGATGGCTCAAAAGAGTTTTAATTTTGATGTATGTTACGGAAGGGGGAAACCAATTGCAACTATAACAAAAGAAAACTTTTGTGGACAAGGCTAGAGCCATATTTCTTGACCATCCTACTATCACCAAGCATTAGCCTTTATGTAATTCATAGACTACATTCTCCAATGAATCTAACCTCTTCTTCTATTGAAGTAACATTCCCATCGTAGATGTATGCTTGAAATTGGTGCTTTATTCTTACTAGAAGCATCTAGTCGTGATTGAAAAGAGTGATAAATTATGAAGAGCCCATTCATGTCATTTAAGGGATAGATGGAGTTCGAGAAACTTACAACAAACCCTAAGTTGTGGACCAATAAGAGTTTCTTTACGAAGTAAACAAGCGGGAAGAGAAAGTTTTGTCTAGAGAATTTTGTCAAAAGGACTTATTTGATTGAGGATAAATCCTATGCAGTTATGGTGAACTATTGACAACAAAAGGAGGTCCAAATAGGGAATAAGGAAAATTTTAGGGGCTAAATTTCACCCATGGGCTAATTTTTCATGTTCTTCCAAAAAAAATATTCATCAATTTTCCATCTTTTTAAAATGATTCACCCAAATTCTATAGGATAAAATTATTTGACCCTAAAAACAACCAAAATTTTATAGAAATTGTATATTTTCCTTAGAAATTTGAATATTTTAATGAAAGTATCACCAAACATTTTAAAGCTTGCATATTAATGAATAGTAAGATTTGCCAACGTTTCTACATTGTAAGATAAATTTCCATCCTTTCTACATTGTAAGATAAATTTCCATTCTTAACTTAAATTTAAATGTGCAACATAACTTATCTTTTCCTCCATGTCCTTGCTAAGTGGAAGAGTGAGGATTTACGTACATCCATATGTTGTAATGATTCAAGGCAACGTGGTGTGAAATGTAACTTATGGGTTGGATAGATCATATTGCATATCATTAATATATAGGACATTTCCATTTCACTATAACACCTTATAGGCTTTTTGATTTGCTACCAAATTGTGCCTATGAAATATGTGGAACCATTCCACTGCCTATTGTGTTGTATCTCGGCGAAAATATGTTGAGAAATCAATGCTTATAGGAACTAGGGTTTGATTCGTCTTTCTTGATAATTACTTGTTTATTTGTGATGGCTTATTTTACTTCTTGATTAGTTTATATTTCATCAGGAAATTACCAAATTAAATGTATATGAAGACCACAAGAATAAGAGACGAAATGTAGGCACCTAGTTAGGGAAAAATCCCTCCAAGGGGAAAAACCATTCCAACTCTTCCACTAGTAGATTCAAATCAAGATGAGACAATCAAAGACCCTTAAGACCTAAAAGAATACCTCCTCCAATCACCAAGTTAGCCCTTCCTTCCAATATATGATCCTTGTTAAAGTATCCAAGTGTCAGCTTCCCAGTTGCAACTACAGTCTAAAATTTCAACCCCCAACTACAAAATTTTGGCCCCCAGCTTCAGACTTTTGGACCTACAGTAGATTCAGAATTTCAGCCCCAACAAAAACCCTAAAACTTCGCACATTTGAGAGATAGATTACCCAAGAAGTCGATTTAGGCCTTCCCATCTTCTTTTATCCTTCTCCAACAACTTCACTCTCTTTTTCAGTTTCTTCTTCATGTAGATCAAACTTGTTGAGTGAGTGCTTCAAATAAGTTGAGTTGCCTCTATATATATAGCCTTTACGTTGGGTCGAATAGCCCTAATCTAGGCCAGCTTCATGAGGATACGTTCGACTTGGTGTGGAGGTGATAAATAACCCTTTTGACTCAAAAAAAAATTCTGATTACATGGTACAAAAGACCAAGAAGGGTCTAATAAAAATGAAAATGCCTCTATGAACTCAAGAAGAAACCTAGAAGCCTTGAATGGAGGCTTAGACCTAAAAATCATTGACCCAAGCATGAAACGCGTTCTTTAATAAGTTAATTTCTTTAACAATAAAATTTATTTTGACAAATAAAATTATGAAGATTTACACTAGTTACATTCTTCAACATTCCCTCTTAACTAGGTAGGTACGCATAATTACAGACATACATATGTACATGGAAGATCTCAAAATGATATGAACTATGAAGAGTTCTAGCACAGATTGTGTTATAGCTTAGATACCTGAGAAGGGTATTCTAATTGGGTGGGACTAAGGTGTACTTAAGCTTTAGCCTCTCTAGCTACCATAAGTATTTTAATATCTAGCATCAACCGAGGGATCTAGGTGTGTTTCTAAATTCGAAGCTCCATGAGAAAACGCCACCCTCCCTACTTCATGATCTAGACATCAACACATAGGCCGGCTAGATGTCCTCCCAAGCTATCTTGTTGCCATAAGATGTTTCATGTCTCCCTATCCATTAAATTTGTAACATCAAAAAATCCAAACATGCTTTTTAAATATTCAAACTTCTTATTCAGAAGAGATTTTATTAACACGTAAGCTACTATTTCATCCATCGAAATATATTGCATCTTCATGACCCCATCTTGTACCAAACTCCCAATGTAATGGTACATGTTGTTGATATTCTTCGCCTTGGCATGAAATATGGGGTCTTTAGACATCTTGATGCTACTTTGATTATCACAATTTATCACTGTAGGATCTAGAGGCTTTCTAAACAAATATGTCAAGAGTTTTCTTAACCAAACAACTTATTTTTCTACTTCACATGCAATAACATATTTATCTTCAACACTACTTAACACGACATGATATTGTTTTCTACTCATCCATGAAATCATAGCAGATCCCAAATTGAAACAACCACCAGTAGTGCTTCTTCCATCAGTTTCACTGCCACCCTAATCGGAATCGGTAAAACCTGTTAACTTAGCTTCCTTTCCATCATACTTCAGGAAATGTGTTATGCAACCAGCTCACAAAATAGAAGAAGAGATAGATCAATGACTTCAAAATTAGTCTCTTCGAGGAGGCAACCTCCTTTACATTACACAAATGAGTAGTTCTTGGATGATTCAAATGAAAAAACCTCCTTTCTATATATAGGAGTCTAAGGGGTCACAATATAATAAGAGTTGACATATCAATAATAATGTAAGGGCACAACAATAACAATAGTGGGCTTCTATTGGGCACAATAATAACAATATGGGGACTACATGGGCACAACAATAACAATGAGGGGGCTACACTAACAATAACAATGAGGGAACACTAGAATTATAGGGACCTAATATTCCCTTCTCCTTCAGAAAAAGTGTTGTCCTCAACGCTTGAGTAGTTATGGATGCTTATGTATAAAATTCTCATCCTCCCATGTGGAATCTTCAGCGGGTAAGTTCTTCCACTTGATCATATGCTCTGAAATTGATCAATTTAGTAGCTGTTGAGTTCTTATTTCCGTGACTACTTTAGGTTCCAATATAATTTTTCCTTCCTTGTCAAGTTTTGGCAATATTTTTTGAATTGGGAGCTTGTCACCTATAACCTTCTTTAAGCATGAAACATGGAAAATTGGGTGCAATCGGGAAGATGCAAGAATCTCCAATTTGTATGCCATAGTACCAACCTTTTGCAACACCATGTAAGGACCATAATACTTTGGATACCAAATGGTATGCAACCAACTCACAAAATAGAAGAAGAGATAGATAAACAACATCAAAATTAGCCTCTTCGAAGGGGAAGCCTCATTTACATTACACAAAATGAACAATTATTGGATGATTCAAATGAAAAAACACCCTTCTATATATAGGAGTCTAAGGGATCACAATATAATCAGAGTTGACATAACAATAATAATGTAAGGGCACAACAATAACAATAGTGGCCTTCTATGGGGCACAATAATAACAATATAGGGACTACGGCACAACAATAACAATAAGGGGGATACACTGACAATAAAAATGAGGGAATACACTAGTATTATAGGGACCCAAAAAAAGGATGAATTGTTCCATGTAGGTATCAGGTCTAGTATTTACCAAATACATCAAAGATCCCACCAAGTTACAATAGCTTGTAGGATCGATGAGACTAGAGTTCGTGTTTCTCAACTTCTTGAGGTTTGTGATCATGGGAGTAGTCATGGGCTTGGAATCCATCATGTCGAACTTTTACAAAATCTTTATTATGTACTTACCTTGACCAAGATATATCTCGCTGGTTTTCTTCCAAACTTCCAATCCCATGTAATAATGCATGAGTCCCAAATCTTTCATTTCAACTTATGATTCAAACATTTTCTTGCATTCTAGGATTATGCACTCCACACCTGTAATGATTAAATCATCCGCATATAAAAGTTTAATAATTGGTTCATTATTCACTATCTTGATATAGAGGTTTTCATCAACAAAAAAATTGATGAACCCAATTCTTAAGAGATAGGTATCCATCCTTGCATACCAAGCCCTAGGATCTTGCTTCAAGACATATAGAGATTTATTTAGTCTACAAACATGAGTATCCCGATTATTTATCTAAAAGCCTTCCTTTTGTTCAATATATACTTCTTCATTAATGGTTCCATTTAGAAAAAAAAAAATTTGACATCCAATTGATGGATATTCCATCCCATAGTAACAGCGAGTGAAACCAAAGATCTAATAATAGTGTACCTGATAGTAGGAGCAAAGGTTTCTTCATAGTCTATTCCTTCCTTTTGAGAGAAACCCCTTGCAAAAAATATGGCTTTATATTTATCTATGCTTCTGCCAATGCCATGTTTTATTTTGTAAATCCATTTGGAAGTGACAACAATTTCTTCACTAGGTCTAGGAACGATTTCCCAAACCCCATTTTTTATGATGGATTGGTATTCTTCTTGCATTTGTTTCTTCCATTCTTCTTGATGAGCGACTTCTTCAAAGGTAGTTGGTTTTTCTTCTATTAACTTCGTCATGAATGATGCATATCCTGAGTATCTCTTTAATCTTTTGCTTTCTCTGAAAGTTCCTTTAGTTACTCCATGTCCCTCAGCATCTTCAAGTGTAGCTTTTAACCAATTTGGCCTCTTCTATGTTTCTGGAATGACTACAGGTTGAATAGGCTCACTTGGTCCTTCTTCTTCTTCTTCTTGGTTTGTAGGTGCCTTGTCCTGTTTCTCTTCTTCTTTAAATAGTTATACATCTTCTTCGTCAGATTTGATTGGTATATCCTTGGATCTTTTGTAGGCATGGTTTTCATCAAATATAACATCTCTGATAACTTTCATTTGTCTTCCTTCTCTTATGTAGATTCTATAAGCCTTTGATGAAAGGCTATAACCAACAAAGATACCTTTTATACTTGTATATTCTAACTTATTTTGCTTGTCTTTTGGATCATGAATGTATGTGGGACACCAAAAGATTCAGAGATGGTCTACACATGGCTTATTTCCTATGAATGCTTCTTCTAGTGTCATATTATCAAGAATACTATGATGACTTCTATTTTGTATCCATAATTCTATCATGATTGCCTCTCCACATAGAAATTTCGGTAGATCTTGATCAAATATCATAGTCCTTATGAATTCTTCAATGGTTTATTCTTCCTTTATGCTACTCTATTATGTTTGAGGTTGTAGGGAACAATGAGCTCCCTCTTAATACCTTCTTCTTTACAATATGCAATAAATACTTTTGAAGTGCATTCCCCTCCATTTTCAAATATCAAATTATTTATCTTTCTTTTAGTTAAGGTCTCAACTTCGCACCTAAATTCCTTGAACTTTTCAAGTACTTCATCCTTAGTCTTGAGAATATAGAACCATGTCTTTCTAGAGTGATCATTGATGAAGGTCACATAGTAAAGATGGCCCCAAGATATTTATTAGACATGGACCCACATACATCGAAATGAATGAGGTTTAATATCTACTTAGACCTCATGTCATTGATTGAAAAGGTTTTCTTAGTATTATTTCCCAAATTAAATCCCTTGCATACTCCTTCATGATCTTCCTTGATTTTAGGGATGCCCTTTACCATTTAAATAAGAGAGGGTACTATTTTGCAATGAATATTCCCATATATGTTATGCCAAAGTTCAATAGGATTGATCTCCTTGTGAGCTAGGGCTTGAGGAGATGGTGCTATAACTCTATATAGTATTCCTAAACCAACTCCAATAACCTTTTCCTTTTCAATACTTGAATCCTTTCCCAAAACTAAAAATTTACCATCTACAAAAGAAACCCTATCTCCTCTATCTTCTAAAAAAGAAATGGAAAGTAAATTCTTTTACAAACCTGTGATATAGAGGATCTTGTTAAATGGTAGCTTTGCTCCATTTTCTAGCTTCAATGATGTAGATCTAAGGTCCTTAACTGCATAATTGTTTATGTCTCCTAGCTCCACTACATGTGATGATGGTTCTATTGATAGAGTATGAATTTTTCTGCTTTCTCTTGTCATATCTCTTAAGGATCCACTATCAAATATCCATGCATTGTCATCATCAAGTGTACCTGTAAGTGAAACCAAGAATCCTTCATTCTTGAATTTCCTAGATAGATTGTAAATGATCCTTCTAATCCAGCTTCCTACAATTTTCATGATATTGAGACCCATATTAAAATAACTTTCCATTGAGGAGTGACCTTTTCATCCAAGATCACTTTTCCTTTCTTCAAATGACAGCCAACAAAGTGATATTCAGCTAGCCCTTCTTTCACCTTAGCTCTAATACCATGTTGAGAAATCAATTCTTAGAGGATTTGGGGTTTGATTCCTTTTTCTTGTTAATTACTTGTGAGTTATGTTGCCTTATTTTACTTCTTTATTAGTTTATCTTTCATCAAGAAATTACCAAATTAAATGTATATGAATACCACAAGAACAAGAGACACAAAATATAAGCACTCAGCCAGGGAAAAACCCCTCCAAGGGGAGAACCTAGTCCAACTCTTCCACTAGTAGATTCAAATCAAGATGAGACAATACAAGGCCTTTGAAACCTAGAAAAAGAACCCCTCCAATCATCATGCCAGCCCTTCCTTCCAATAGATGATCTCTGTCAAAGCCTCCAAGTGTCAGCTTCATAGTTGCAGCTACAATCCAAAATTTTGTCCCCTAGCTACAGATTTTCAACCCCCAGCTTCATAATTTCATACCTTCAGTGGATTCATAATTTTAGCCCTAGAAACAACCCAAAAAATTCACATGTGTGAGATATAGATTGCCAAAGGACTCTATTTAGGTCTTTCCAATTTATTCTATCCTTCTCCAGCAAATTTTCTCTCTTTTTCTGCTTCTTCTTCTTGTAGATCAAACTTGTTGAGTGAGTGATTCAAATAGGTCGAGCCGCCTCTCTATATATAGCCTTTTTGTTGGGTCGAATAGATCTAATCTAGGCTGACTTCATGAGGACAGGACACGCTTGGTGTGGAGGTGACAAATAACTTTTTTGACTCAAAAATAATTCTTTCTACATGATACAAAAGTGAAAGAAGGGTCTAATAAAAATGATAATGAATATATTGACTCAAGACAAAACCTAGAAGCCTTCAATGGAGGGATATACCTAAAAATCATTTACCCAAGCATGAAACCCATACTTTAATAAGTCAATTTCTTTAACAATAAAATTTATTTTGACAAATACAATTATGAAGACTAACACTAGTTACATTCTTCAACAAAATAGAGGGAAGATGAATTTCTAATGGAGAAGAATTGGTGACCATATGCTTGATAATCAAACTACAGTCTCTAAGTATTATTGATTTCCTTATCTTCAAATTGATTGCTAAATTGAGACCTTGCAATAGTGTGTATGCCTCTACCTAGTTGTTGGACATGGATCTAACGCTCCATTCATAAGTAATAACTATTACCTCCAAAATTTAGAGTTTCCCTCTCACACCTACCTCCCTAATTATTTATTAAAAACTATTACAGAGATATCATTTCACTTTTTAATAATACAAGTGTTAATTATGCCCATAAACGTGTCTATTTTTGCGTTGATAGGTGTGTCTATTTTTAATTAGGGATTCCACAATTAATTTAGTTATGAATAATTATTGTGTGGATGGTAGGGATTTAACCTCCATGGAACATTCTAGAATATTCTTAGTAATATTCACAAATCGAAGGTTGATATTTATATCCAAAGTAGTTATGCTTTTTTTCTCTCTTTCAATAAAGTTGTTTAATTAAAAAGAATATCATATGAACAAGTGTCATATGAAATGAGTTATAATTTTCGGACATGTGGTATCGATAAGCCATAGTATCGACCCATGGTATCATAAAAAAGCTTATCTATAGATTAAGAATCTACATGGTAAGATAGAAGGTGAATTTACATGGATAAGAATTTTGTTACATGTTTTTTTAAATATATATATGTTTAACTTATATATTGTTTTTTTATAATAATAATAATAATAATTTAAAATATCATTATAATTTAGTAATTTTTTATGATTTTGTTTTCTTCTATGTGGTTCATGGGCACCGAAAATTGATGACCGCTACCTCCACTGAATATTTGTACCAAACAGATCCAGCAAAATGGATTGTTGTACTCCACTATAACTGACCACTTCCTACTAGCTCAAACACAAAGCCTAACCCTCATAATGTAGAGAGAATTGAACCAATGACCTCTCAATAACAAAGATGATTTAACAAAAGAGACTCGGCCAATTGAGCTAACCCTTGAGGCTTATGATTTTTTAATTGTAATAACATGATATGTATTAAGCGTTTTGATGCTTATCATGGATTGGTATTTATGGATGTTTACCAACCATTTAATTTAATGGCTACACTAATAAAAGAATATTTATTTATTAATGATATCTTTTCTTTTTTTAATTTCTTTCTTAAACTATAAAAACTAAATGGTCGACATCTTCATATGTGTATTTTCAAATTATTTTTACAAAGATTCCATCTTCTTTGCTCATTTTTTCCATAATAAATCCTTTATGATTTTAATTTCTATAACAAGAGAAATAGCTACAAAGCAGCTAGTTCCTTCCTTATAATTATATTTATGTTATCTTGTCATGATTGTAAAAGATTGTCATAAAGAATTTTTTAAGGTGATAGACCCGTCAAGATTCAAGGGGTCTCCTCGATATGGGGTCATGTGCCTTCGAAAAGCAAGGGGGTCTGCCTAGTGAGTGTTCAGTCGTATGTGTGTCAAAGTTCTTTCACTGCAGAGGGGAGGAGAAGTGAGCCTCTAAAAGAGAGGTATTAGTAACACCCTAGTAGAGACACAAATAAACAAGAAGGATCCGTACAACATCAATCGGAATAGTCTATAAAGATGTGACGATCATTAAAACCAATGTAACAAGGAAGATTTGTCTAATATCCAGTGGAATAGCTCACGAGGATGCGACAAAAATAACAGAAATTACAACACAATATCAATATGATAAGTACCAAAATAACTGAAATAGTTCAACTAATTTAGCACAGATGAAAGCAAGCATGAATTACAAACATTCATAAAATAGTCTTACAAATATCCATAATCCATGCATGAAGAACATGTTGGCCCATAAGGCTTCTTATATTAAGTAAAAGTTCCAAGGCACATGTATACATTGAACACTAGTAGCTCCAATAGTGGAGCGTTGGAGCCACTCCTTGCTCCTCAAAAGAACTATCTTATCTCTCTAATGCCTTGCAGGAGGAGCCAAGGTGAAAAGTCATTTGCTCTTACAATGAGGGTGTATATATAACAATGAGGAGGTGATGCTTCACCTTCCCTATGACTCTTTGACTACCCTCATGACTCTTTGAATTCCTATGAATTTTCAACTTTACATGACTCTTCATATTCCATACATGTCCTTTGGACTTTCACTTTACAATACATTTTCGAAACATGAATTACATAATCCACCATAATGGTGTGGCATGTGACAATTCATGACATGACATGACATGACACTATTGACATGGACTGCTTGATGATGTGGCAATGTCAAGCCACTATTGTTGTTGTGTGTTGACTATCTGCTTGAGAATTTTTTTCTTTCCACATCCACATGGCTTGGTGAAAAGGAATTTTTAATGGTATCATGTCTTGAGTTGTGATCGTAAACTAGTGTTCCTTTTCTTTCTTTTGGTTGATCAACTTGCATACTCAGCTATAAAGATGTCTTTCGACATGTTTCCCTTCTTCATCTCCTTCTTCATCATCTCGCCATGGTATAATAAGGTACTTGTATCTGCAATTCACTCATGATGAGACGACATTAGTATGAAATCCCCTAGTCTAAGATAGTGCACATTGATCCATTGGTTGAGCCAGAACTGGGTGACAAGCTAGGATAATGGCTCAGTGACTACGCAGTTCCGTAGTTCAAGCAGACGGGGGTAAATCTTGAGCCTTGAGATTATGGAATGTGTATTCCAAGATACACAGGCTGGGATGAGGAAGAAGACTGTGCAATTTTGGGGCCAGTGTGATAAGCTGAGGAGATGAGTACTGGATCAGCACATTGTGTAGTTCAGGTGATAGAGGAGGTTGGGCCATTACACAATTATGCACCTCATGGGCTCAATGGATGAGCTTGAGGATAGAAACTGTGAAATGCGTAGTTGCGGCTAGGATGGGCAGATGGATTGCGCAATTTTGGGAGCCAATGTCGGGGCTTGAGCACTGGAACTGCGCATTCCAACAATCCTGGGAGGCAAGAACTGTAAATTGCACAATCTCAAGATGAAAAGTCATAGCTAGAGGACTGCGACTGCACAATGCGTAGTTTAGGGAGGCTGAGAGAGGCTAAGTTTCTTGGTAAGAACATAAAATTTGAAATGGGAACTGATACGATTACCAGTTTTTTTGAGGTAGCAAAAAATCAACCGATTTTGAAAAGTGTTGATTCATAATATATATATATATATATATATATATATATTATATATATATATAGCATAATTTTGACACTTTAAATTTTCTTATGTATCAAGTATGAACATTTGTTTTTAAATGTCATTGATTTTCATGCTAATTTTGAAAAGTGTTGATGTGGCGTCAACCCCTTTCTTTAGAGGACTTATTTTTGACACTTTAAATTTTCCAATGTATTAAGTGTGGATAATTTTTTTTAAATGTTGGTGATTTTCATTCAGATTTAGAAAAATGTCAATAAGTATTTTTAAGGCATATTGTTGACACTTTAAATTTTCTTATGACCCAAGTATACATATATTTTTTAAATGTTGATTATTTAACAGTTTTTCAAGTTCTCTTATTCCTCTTCATGTTTTTCACCCTTGGATATTTGGTTTTTAAGAGTTATCCAATTTTTTGTTTTTTCCTTTGCGGTGCTTTTTTTATAATGAAAATTTTTAATTTTGCAAGTTAAAAAAAATAATAATAATAATATTTGAGTTATGATCTTTTTTTTTATTTTATATATCGTTAATTAATATTTCAATACACATAAAATAATTGTCACTAAAAAATAATAATTTTAAAAACTCAACAGAGAATACACATTTTGCATATAGATATAATTAAAAAAATATGTATTTTAGGACATTTTCCCTAAAAAGAGCACATTAAATAAAAAGAATATGGAAAATTTGAATAAAAAAATATGAAAAATAACAAATTTTATGAATTTTTTATAAAAATGATGACATTTGAAAAATAAAAATTCAAAAAAAAATGATTTAGATACATTTTAAGTAAAAGAAAAAAGAAAACGTAGGATTCTAAAAAACAATAAAAATCTTTAAGAAGAGTCTTTTTGGTAGAAATCACATAGCATAAAATTTTGTCAACATGTTTCGAACCAGCTAGTGTGGTTCATCATCAAGACCAGATGGAGATGCAGATCATGGCACATGCTTAAATAGAGGGTGATGTAGAAACCAAAATATCATATAACAACTAGTTTATGAAAGTTAATATTTTAATAATGATTATTAAGTTCAAATAATATTCCTATAACGACTAGTTTAAGAATAATAATATTTTAATTTATAATAATAATTAAGATAAAAACAAAAATAATAATAATAATTTAGAAAGATCAAAAGATGTAAACATTAATAAGAAACAAACAATCCAAGTCAAATAAATAAATAAAATAAGACAAATAAATAAATAAATAGGAGCCAGGACCTGATTAATGAGTCAAGATCCTATACCTGGTGGCATGATGTCACATGCACAGAAATTTGAGACAAGTGTTCACAACTTTCAATAAAGGACATTTTGTACAGGGAGGAGGGGTGCAGCAGTACTATGGTACCATGCGACAAAAACGAATAAAGACAACCATTAATGTTCACCTCTTGGTTCATTATACCCCGAATTGGAATTGGGAGGGCAGGTACCATCACCCGCATTGGGAGGAGAAGGAAATCTCACAGAAGAATGATCATCAGAGAACACTAGGCCCAGCGGAGGACACGTGGCCTATGACAAGAAACTACAAGCATGACATCTCCGTGGCATCGGATCGAAGGCATGGAAATGTAATCTTAAAAATAAAGGGGAGTAATTATGTCAGAGTCCGAAGATCTACTCAAGCCTCGCTGAAGAGCATAATCCTTGACACTCATCCCTCCACTATAATTACAATTATTCTCCAGAAAGCTCACACCTCTTATGCCTACCGTCCGACTCTTCATCCTTCGCGCTCTGCCTTGTTTTCCAAAGTGTCTCCAACTCCCGTTGTTACCTGCAACAACAACATGACTAAAAGAGGTAGTCGCAATGCGTCCGTGAACAGAGAGCTGAAGAAAGATTGAAAGGCTTATGAAACATTACTCCCTGGAAAAGGGAAGAAGAAAATTGAGGAGATGGAAGCCGAAGTAAATGAGGAATAGGAAAGGCTCAACATGCAAACAATGGAGGAAGAAATAGAGTGGATCTCAGACCCAGGCACCCCAGCCACTAGAGCCACGCAGTTTGTTCGAACTCAGAGTGAAGCTTGGTGCATGAAAACAATGCTGGCTAAAGCTCTTAACAAGCAAGGTGAAGCCATGAAAGAGGTATACCATGCCACTTCGCTTGCATCGGCTAAAAACTCTGAAAGGCTAGATTCTCTAGAATTCTGCATGAAGTCACTTATAGAGGAAATCAAAATGCTGTCGGATAACCAAGGGGCCTTCATCAGGCTCTTTAAACTCTCAATCCGATAGAGAAGGAAGATTGTGGTTGATGTTCAGGCGAAAGACACCAACATCCGTATAGTGGAGAGCCAAGATTCCCAGAAAGTTCCAAAACCAGAATCTGCAAATGCAACAGCTGATACAAGTGCCACTTTTAAACATTATGTGGAACTAGATCTATAGCTATGTCTTCACACTCTGCTCTATGTCCGCCATCCTTTGTGGGTGTCTTTGTTAATGTTTGATTATGTCTTATGTCGTAGGGCCTTCCTAGACACTCTTTAGTTTTTTCTTGCTCAAGCAGCCCTGTGAGGTTGGTCTTTTCAAATTTTCGAACTATCGATGATAGCTTAGAATGGGTATTTTGTTAGTTTCATGGGCAGGCTTGTCTCTTCAGTTGCAGGTCGTTTTACTTTTGGCGTTCATCATAGTATTTTGGTTGAACATGAGAAAAGCTGAATGTTCTATCTGGTTATACAGACCTTTTGTAAATTTTGTAATATAATATACTTCTACTGAATTACAAAAAAAATGAATCAAGATCCTATAACAAAAACAATAATTAAAGGAGATTAAAATTAAAACAAAGCAATCAAAAGGGAGGGTAAAATTATTATTACTATTATTATTATTATTATTATTATCATCATCATCATCATCATCATCGCAAGATAATTTTGAGGGAAAACCATTTGTCTTGAAGTATGTAAAGTTATAGAACGTTTGTAGTTTGACCATCTTTATAGAGAAAAATCAAGGTAGTGTCAATGTTACATAAATTTGGAAGTTTATCCTATATTGGAGCACATTCATTCCAACAACGGTCTTTGGTGCAGTAGTTGGTATTGCAAAAGTAATGAATATGCAAAATTTTCCCTTCTTTTCACATAATTAGCATGACTAACAAGGTTGAAGCATGTGTTTCATATGTCAAGTCTAGTCTTTGTACATGCGTTTTGCTCAATATGACAAATTTTGAAGTGTTTTTGTTTATTTAGTTGGTTATTTATGTACATGTTTCATCTTTTAGTAGCCTTATGCTCCAATAGCATGCAAAACAATGTTGCAAAACTGGTGTATGAGGAGAACTATTCGCCGATGATAGAGGATGTATTTTCATCCTGTTAAAGATATAGAGAGGAGCGTTATCACTATTGAAAGACTTCTCTCTGTCATGAATCACCTGTTGGAAGAAAAATGAATCATATCAAAGCAACCGCACTCTCAATAGTGTAGAATCCAAGTTGGTCATATTGTCTGGGGTAAGAAGAAAATTATTGTCACTACTTGAATAACTCTTAGGAAACCCAGAATTTCAATCTTTGATGCATCAATGTCTATTTTGTCACATCTTTGATTATAGATAGTGATGTAGTCTATTATAGATTTCAATGACCTTTTTACAACTATAAATTATGTTAGGAAAGCAGGTTTGAAAGAATTGGTATTCCATATATTGAGGCTTACAAAATATCAAGTATTGTTGCTTGTTGTCAATCTGAAACATGAATTTGTACTTTGACAATACTAAATTTTGTTGTGATGAGAAGGAACTTTGTGGGATGTGTTAACACGGAAAAAATTGTACACACTTTTGTACAATCCATATGGCACCCAAAGTCATCCAGCAGAGCATGCACGTGAAGACTTTCCAGCTAAAAACATCATGAAGTATAAAATTCAAAACTTCTCCAAAGGTTTCAATTATAAAATTTACCCACGTGGCCCATCCAAAGGTTGAAATAAGCGACCATGTGGATTTTCCTTCGATAGTCGCATAGTGAAACAAAAGTCCAACTCAGGAGTCTAGAACCACTTCACACACTTGGAAGATGGGATTCCCTCAAATGTACCAATCAAGGACATCCAATTTCAAGTCGACTTGGAGATATGCATCCCCCAAGGAATCCTATTGTCCTACTCATAAGTAATTTTCTCATTAATGTACCAAGAGAGGGAAGATGAGTTCAAAATTCTATGTAAATTGACCATTGGAAGACCAAAAACAAGGCAAGGTTATGCTAGTAAAATTGATCCAAAGAAGTCTTGCATTCCATTGTTAAAGAAGAAGTAGAGAATTGTTATGCTAGCGAAATTTCTCCTTAGCAATCCACCATTGTAGTGGAAGAGGATTTCACCATTGAGAGAGTCTTCATACTTCTTTGAGAGAGAGGAGAAGCTTGCAAAGAGAGTCGTCATACTTCATTCTCTCTAGGTGTTTATCATTCATCAATTATACCTCTTCTACATTCAGCAGTCAATAAAGGGAGCCCTTTTCCATCACTTTGTTGACTTGTTTGCTTCATTAAGTATTGTTTATGTTTTTATCTTCTAGTTTTAATTTATGTTTATATATGCATTGTTTTCACCATTCAAAGTTCTTTATTTCATCATGTTTGTCCACTAACAACAACTAATTATCTGTATTTTATTTGCAGGGGACAACCAACTATGAATAAGGTGTCTTTTGGTACCCCATAACAACAAAAACACCACTACATGCATGCTTTAGATGTAGCACTATACCCAACAAAGATGCCCCTTAGACTGGTAGGATCTAACTTCTTTCTTTTATACTTGGGTACATGAATGTAAACATGACACCCAAATATATGAAGATGATTCACACTTTGCTTATTTATTTTAAATTCTTCTTTCAGAGTCATGTTTTTGAGGATCCTATGAGGAATTCAATTTTACAAGTAAACAATTGTCATACAAGCCTCACCCCATAGGAGCTGGTGAATATCCTCGTCGTGCAACATAGCTCTGACACATTCTTTAATGGTACAATTCTTCCTTTTTTCCACACCATTATGTTAAGGATTATAGGGAATAATGAGCTCCCTCTTTATTCCTGATTCCTTGCAGAAAGCTATTAGTTCTTTGGAGGTGTATTCTCCACCATTATCTCACCTTATAATTTTGATCTTTCTCTCATTTAGATTTTCCACTTCATTCCTGAACTCCTGAAACTTTTCAAATACCTCATCCTTGCTCTTGAGAAGGTATAACCAAGTCTTCCTTGAGTAATCATCAATGAAGGTTACATAATATTGATGCCTACCAGGAGACTTAATTGTCATGGTTCCATATAAATCTAATGTATGGGATCCAAAATTTCTTTAGATCTGGTTTAATTACTTGCAAATGGTTTCTTTACATTCTTGCCTATAACACATCCCTTACAGATTCCTTCATGATCATCCTTTATTTTTAGGATCTCATTGACCATTTTACTCATAAATGGAAAAATCTTATAATGAAGGTGCACATACCTTCTATGCCATAGTTTGGAAGGACTTACTTCTATGTGAACTAGGGCTTGAGTTAGAGGTGTATAGAGTCTATTAAATGTTCCCTCGCGAACCCCAATCACCCTTGCTTCATTAATATTAGATCCCTTATCCCAAACCAAAACCTTGCCATAAAAAAAAAAAGCAACTCTATTACCCTTATCCTCTAGAAAAGAAATAGAAAGTATTTTTTTCATCAAACCTAGAACATATAAAATGTTGTTGAGTTGAATGCTTCCACCCGACTTGAGCTCCCACAATGTAGATCCAATGCCTGTTAGGGTCTAACCCTAACCCATTTATTTATGTAATAAACCCAATAGGGTCGAGTCATAGTCAGTTAAGGAGTCAATAAAGCTCGTATTAATAATTGTAAGTGATTGACCCGCAATTAAGAAAGGGGCCACAATTACTTGCAACGGGCCATAATTAATAAATAAAATGGTTAAACCTTGTTATGCAAAGGACCACTAGTTGTTAGGTTGTTGAAGGTCATTTAGCTATAAATAGTCATAATTAGAAGGGAAATATCATCGAGTCTTATTTTGTAATCGAGCTCTTCTCTAACTGGAGGTTGCCCCCTCGAAGAGGCAAGTGAACATTGCTTTCATCTTTGAATAATAAAATACTTATTGTTTTTCTCATTTTATTCTGTTTTCTGAGTTGTATTTCTTCGCATATGTGGTATTCTAGAATTTCTTGCAGGTCAAGAGCATAACAAGTGGTATCAGAGCACTTTCCAGGGCCAATGGTTCCTCCATTTCTGGCAAAATGTTTTTTGGGCTAGAGAAGTGTTATGGCATCTTTAAACCATGGGATTTGTCATTAAGTGCATAAACATGTGGATTTGGGGAGGCATGCACGCAAGAAATACAAGAGGTGGTCACGCTTGTTGGACTCCCTTGTAAGCCCTATGGGTACCCCTTCGAGTAGTAGCGCATTAGACAGAACTGCGCACAGATTGCCTTCCACGTACCCTCTGGGTATATGGAAGCCCCCTAGGCTCACCTGAAACCTCATTTTAGATAATTCATTGCCTATATTGCTACTACAGTACACTAAGAACATCACTTAGAGAGATTACTCGCATGTACGATAGGGTAGTCGGGTAGTATGGTTAAGGGTATGATTGATCCTCCTTAGTTAGTGCCTGAAAGATTAGGTCGAGTACTATTGTTGAACCCTTATGTATATTGTGATCTGTAGCACCTGACACTCATTTGTGACCATATTTCCCTCGACTCTCTGAAGATTTCCCATTATCTTATTTGCAAGATCAGATCCACCAGTTGGGATTCCACCACCGTAGTACGATTTAGATCAAGCAGTTGGGGTTTTGTCGTCGCTACCACAATCAGATCCACCAGTTGGGGTTCTACCACCGTAGTACCATTCATATCTAGTAGTTGGGGTTTTTTCACCACCGCACCAATCAGATCCACCAGTTGGGGTTTTTCCATCGCATTCCAATTCACATTCAACTATTGGGGTTTCGCAAGGGCAGTCTCTAAGTGGTCTCAAAGAATCCATCCAAGCACATGTCCAGATGCACCACCCACCTACATGGATAGACACTTGCACAAAGGTTGTCGAAGTGGAAATTAGGACTTTATTAAACATCGCCCTGTAGTAGTATTGATTGATAATGGCAGCACTCATAACTTTATCCATCAACGATTCACCGAAGTTTTTCATTGTTTTGTAAGGGAAGTATCTAATTTCCAAGTCCTTATTGCTAATGGGGGGACAATGAAATTTGAAGGCCACTACGAAAATATTAAACTTCAGATAGGAGACTTATCAAACTTCAGATGGGAGACTACCACCTAAAGACCCACATGTTTGCAATTAACATGGGTGGTTGTGACATTGTCTTGGGTGCTTAATGGCTTCGCACACTAGGCCCAATCACAATGGATTTCCAAGAGTTATCTATGAGCTTTAAGCATAATGACCACATGCATACACTCTGTGGACTCTAGGAAGGTGCTCCTTCTATCATCAGCTCAGATCAAATGGAAAAGTTGTTGAAAAAGGGCCATCATGGAGTTATTAGATTAATGCCATCCAGGCCATAGAACCCAATACTCTTCATATTCATTATGAGATGCAACAGGTCTTAAACCACCAACAACAGGTATTTCACAAACCTAAAGAGAATCCACCCTCTAGAGGGGAACATGATCATAGCATCACTTTGGTCCCAGGGGCACAGCCGCCAAATGTGTGCCCATATTGATATCCTTTTGCCGAAAAGAATGAAATTGAAAAAATCATCAAGGAACTCCTTGAATCCGGTGTTATTCATCCTAACGTTAGTCCTTATTCATCACTAGTGCTCATGGTGCTCAAGAAAGATGGAGAATGGTGCATGTGTCCAGACTTTCGGGCCCTTAAAAAGCTCACTATCAAAGACAAATTCCCTATCCTAGTTGTTTATGCTCTACTTGAAGAACTACTTGGTGCTCAATTCTTTACTAAGCTAGATCTTCGCTTTGGATATCACCAGATACGCATGAAAGAATTAGACATTCCAAAGACTTCTTTCCGAACCCATGAAGGCCATTATGAATTCTTGGTCATGCCATTTGGTCTCTGTAATGCCCCATCCACTTTTCAGAGCCTCATGAATCACATGCTGAAACCATATCTCCAAAAATTTGTCCTCATTTTCTTTGATGACATTCTCATCTACAACCTAACCTGGGAAAAGAATCTTCAGCATGTAGACCTGATCTTGCAACTACTCTGGAATCACAAATTATTTGTCAAATTGTCCAAGTGCTCTTTTGGCATGGAAGAAGTCGAGTATTTGGGCCACATTGTGGTTCGTGAAGGTGTCAGGGTTGATCCAAAAAAGATACAGGCATTGCAAGATTGACCCCAACCAAAAACCTTGAAGAGTTTGAGGGGATTCTTGGGTCTCACCAGCTACTATCGCAAATTTGTCCACAATTATGGTCCCATTTCTAGACCCCTCACTAACCTTCTCAAGAAAAAATCATTCCTCTAGACTGATACAGCACAACACACGTTTACGGCTCTCAAACAGGCCATGTGTTCCACCATAGTATTGGCACTACCCGACTTCACCAAATCTTTTGTGATTGAATGTGATGCTTTAGGTACTGGTATTGGTGTTGTCTTAATGCAAGAAGGTCAACCCTTGGCTTTCACCAGCCAACAACTGAGTGGGAAACATCTGGGACAATCTACCTATGAGAAATATATGATGGCCATCTTACATGCAGTAGATACCTGGCAACCATACTTATTGGGGCAGTGTTTCCAAATCCACACAGACCATCAAACCCTTAAATATTTTTTGGAGCAACATCTATCCTCACCATAGCAAAATAAGTGGCTGCCCAAAATGTTGGGATATGATTATGAGATAATTTAAAATCAAGGGCGTGATAATGTAGTAGTGGATGCTTTATCACGCCAATTTGAGGAGGAAAGCACCTTGCTATCAATCTCTCTTCCCATACCAAATTGGCTTGAAGAAGCAAGCAAGGAATGGTTTTCACACCCCTCTCTCTCCCAACTCATTAATAAATTGAGATAAGATCCTAATTCCTCAGTTGGATACTCTTGGAAGGATGAGATTCTTCGCTACAAGGATCGATTAGTTATATCACTGACATCCACTCTCAAAATGTGTATTTTGGCCAAGTTGCACTCATCTCCCATAGCAGGCCATGCAGGTTTTTAAAAGAGTTTTTCTCACACTTTTCGTTCTTTTTTTTGGACGAACATGAAAACTGACATTCTTACTTTTGTAGTTGAATTTGATGTGTGTCAACACCACAAAGGAGAAACATTCAAGTTACCAGGAACCTTACAACCATTTGCAATCCCTGCCTCAGTCTAGACGGATGTTTCTATGGATTTCATTATTGGTCTCCCGAAGCCAGGAAACAAATCAATCATCATGGTGGTTGTGGACAAACTTTCTAAATATGCTCATTTTTGCACTCTACCCCATCCATTTACCCCCACTTTGGTGGGTCAAGCTTTCATGGACCAGATCTTCAAACTGCATGGCATGCCCACTTCCATTGTGTCTGATCGTGACCCGACTTTCACCAGTAACTTTTGGCAAGAACTTTTCAATCTACAAGGCACCCAACTCCAACTAAGTATTTCCTATCATCCCCAAACTGATGGTCAAACTGAAGCAGTCAAAAAATATTTGGAGACATACCTAAGGTGCTTCACTTCAGAAAAGAAACATCAATGGGTACAGTGGCTACCTTTAGCTGAATGGTGGTATAATACTAACTATCATGAAGCCCCCAAGATGACTCCATATGAATCAGTGTATGGCTAACTCCCACCTTCACCTATCTCTTATATCCCTGGATGCTCTAAGGTGCAAGAATTTGATCAACTCCTACAGAACCATGTAGCCATGCTAGCTCATCTCAAAGATAATCTCCATCAAGCTTAGAATCGAATGAAGCAAAAGGCAGACCAACATCGTTCTGAGTGCACATTTCAAAAAGGGGATCAGGTATTCCTACGGTTGCAACCATTTAAGCAAACATCGCTCAAAGAAAAGGGCTTCTAGATATTAGCTCCAAAATTCGACAGACCTTATCAAAAACTTCAGTGCATTGGAGCAGTAGCCTACAAGTTGACCTTGCCACCAACTTCAAAAATCCATCCTGTCTTCCATGTATCATGCCTCAAGAAAGTGGTGGGGAACAATTGCAAAATTCAAACCAGTTTACTTGAATTGGATGAAGAAGGTTCACTCTGGCTCCAACCTGAATAGGTCCTCGATACTCGAGAATGACATCTGTGCGGCCGCATGATCAAGGAAGTCCTAGTCAAGTGGAAAGACACCTCCCTAGAAGATGCGACCTGGGAACCAACCACTATTCTTCAATAGTTTCTGTAGCTTCATCCTTAAGGACAAGGTTGCTTTTAATGGGAGAGGGCATGTTAGGGTCCAACCCTAACCCCTTTATTTATTGTTGGATTGAGGGGGGCTGATCCAGGTTCACCGTTAATTAGCAAAACAAATCCCTACACTACTAGCCGTTTTTGCATCAACCCACGGAGCGTGGAGCGAAGTCTCACCTGAAGCAGTATGGGGGGATTCTGGAACCAAGTTTTCGCACCCTGAGATGGTTGTGATGTCATTTGATTCCTTCTATCCCTACCTTCGCCCAGGTTGCTTCTTTCTAGGGCTTGCAAGACAAAACCTCTATTCCAGCCTTCAATACCTCCACGAAAGTATATGATCGACCTTCACGCAGCCCTAACCTACAGCTCAGGTACTTTCATACTACTAGAACAGTGTGTCGTACAAGTTCCCTAATTAATCTAAGTGGCTTTCTTATCTTATCAAACAGTTATAGTTAACACCGTGTAACCAAATATTCATAAATGCATTCAATTATTCAATGTAATTGCAGTATTTCACGCATCATATAAGCACAATAAAGGAAATTCATACATAAAATATCCAAATGCATCAACAAAACAAAGACAAATAAATTACAAAATATCTCTCTTTAGTAATATCTTCCAAATGTTTATAGACTATGTCCACCCTGTGCACACAGCTGCAAGGGTCTATGCACTCAGCTGTGACTTCTACCCTAGGCCTCTACGCACTCAGCTACAGAGCCTCTACCTATGCTACAACCCAAGACTTAGACTTCTTTCTCCAACGCTATGACTCTCTTACATGTTGTGTCCCTCTAACTACTTAGATCTTAGCTCTTTTTATACAATCCCATGGTATGTGGACCATGGTAGATCTCTTACAATCGACTTTACTTTACAAAACTAAGGGTGGACTACCCTTTATGAAACATAACACCTTCGCACTCCGTGACCATAAAATGTGGAGACTTTACTATTTTATTACAAAATCTAACTCAAACATGGGCTTTTAGCCCCGAAACTACCCTTGGGGGATCCCACTCCCAACAGGCCCCCAACACAAACATCGTGACTCGCCCTTGAGTCACTCGGTAGGAGCGAAGATATTTTCCCGTAGCCCATCTAGCTCAACCCGTATGACCACTACCTCGGCTGTGCACTGAGTTGCCGCCTACTTCGCGTCTTCCACTATCATCTTGGTCACTGCTCCTGTGATGTCAGCCTGAAGCTTTTGTTGCATCTCTTGCATAGTCGCAAGCTTGCCTTCAATCTTTTATGTGACTGCATAAGCTTCCTCCAGCCATGGCTTTAGTCATGCCTTCAACATTGATTCCTTGTGCAGTGCTGAGTCCACCTATTCCTTCAGCTGCTTGGCCTCTTGCAGCTTGGTTAGCCTCTGTGTCAGCGCAACAGTTTGTGTTATGACCTTAACTTTATTGTAGCACTATTGTAGCTCGCACACCTCTGTCTCTTGCCTTTGTACATTTGGGTCCTCCTGCAAGCTTGTCAAGACCTCAAATGATTACTCGAACAATTGTGTGTAGGCTGCTACTGCACTCTCCACTGTCGCGGCTGCCTCTGTAACAACGGTCGCTCGTTGTTCCTTTAGCTCTGGCGGTGTTGAAGGTTGGGCCCTCAACTGTAGCTCTGTAATCTGCAGGTTCAACTCCAGCTGAACCCGTGCAATCTTAGCACGAGTGTCGCGCACCCCTGTGGCCAATTTACGGACGCATACCTCGACTAGCTCTTCCTCCAGAATGGCCAACTCTAGGACCATTCTGCATGCCTCCTTAACAACCTACATGATCTTCTTGCTCTGGTTAGTCTCCTCGATCTCAATGATGGTGGCAACATTTCTCTGTAGGGCCATTTGTTCTTTGTTGATTCTGCATGAATCCATCCTACAAGAGGTGGATGCTTCACGCGGAAGCGCTGCCAGGTTCAACCCAACTCCCTTCAAGGCAATGGTAGCGGGCCTATCAACCTCATTTTCTATGGTCAGTGCTCCATCCAGCAGCACTATCGCACTGAAATCCTTCGTGCGCAACATATCGGTAGCCTCTAAAGTGATGATAGCCAAACTGGTAGACGTTGTACCAGCTTGCGATGTGCGGGTCTACAACTCTTGTAACTCGATCTGAATGGCCCCTAAGATGATATGCTATTGTTGTTAAAATTGTTGCTGGGCCTCCACGGTGACATCTCTGACTGTGTCACCGATATCATGTAAGTTGCCCTTCGTCAATGTGATAGGGTCCAATGAGGTTTTGGTTGCCTTAGATTTCTTTTTGGACCCTCCCTTTTCTAGCTCTCTTGGGTGCTTAATGCAAGCAGACATCTCCTGAGGGTCCGCGTCATGCTACTCTATGTCTTCCTCTTCGGTCTCAGGTGAAGGCGACCGCATGCCTTTGTCAGAGCCCCGCTCTATGCCACCTGTCTATTTTCCTACCTCCTTTCCTACCTGTTCTGCCTAGGCCTTCTCAGCGGCCTCCTTTTTCCTCTTTTCGACCAGTTGCGCCATCTTTAGCTTGGCCTCCTCCTTCTTCTTCTGTGCGGCGGACTTGCTTCCACCCACCACCAAGTTCATGGTAGTGCGCCACTCCATCGGCCACTGATTGAGCACCGCATCAATGGCATCATCTGTGGCTAGATATGGCAAGTCGTACCACTTCTGCGCAGGGTCCTTGTGCGCCTTGATGGATACTCGATGGAAATCGGTTTTGAACTCGGCGTAGCCCTACAGATTGGCATACACCGTGGGTGACAATCATAGCTTGCGATTGATGGACATCCTGATGTTCATTTCCATCAAGATCCAGAAGATCTTGTTGTCTAGAACTCACTGTGCATCCTTGGTCGCCCACAGCGAAGCGTAATTCGCTGCTTTAGGGAGGTCTGGCATGACCAAAGGGAACTAGTTGTCTTCTGGTAGCTCCCATGCTACCAACACAATCGACAGTAATTACTACGCGCAGTGGAATGTCTTGCTTTGCTCTTATGCTTCGCGACAGTTTGTCGGGAACTCTCCACGAAGGTAGTCTGACCAGTTAAACTGGACTCCTTCTACGCACTATTGTGCGAGCGCAACAATAGGCATCGACACCTCATTAGCATGACACTTCCGCATCACCTTCCTTGCAAGGATCTACATTGCTACCTTCACAGTGGGGTCGTAGATGTTGGAGATAGTGTACCCACACGACTTCTTCACTAGCTTGAATTTCTCCTTCATCGACTCTGCGAGAGCCTGATCACCACCCTTGCTGCCGAAGATCATGGTCAGATTCTCTCCTGTATATAGCAAGCATGTTATTCGGTGAATCAACATATCGGTGATGGGTATCAGCTCCTCCAGCCACAAACACCCCTCATGCACCAAGCACTTCAGCTACTTGATGACCAAAACTGTCACCGGGTTGCGGTTATAGTGCAACACCCAGAGTAGGTTGAGCAACCCTGCCTTCTCTACTCCCTTAAGCCACCTCCATGGCTCCAACACAATCATCCCCATATTTGTGTCTATGATGCAGCGCATCAGCTGCTCAATCGCCAAGTGCGGGAACTTCTTGTGGTCCACCAAGTTCCAGTCTTCAAGCTTCAGTATCGGCACCCGTGCCAAATGCAGATCGCCGAAAGAAAGTTCATCTGGTAGAAAAGGAGTTTGTAGGGGATTCTTACTCTCATCAATTTCCTTTGGGACCTTGGACTTAGGCTTGTGCAGAGGGACATACTTTGGCAACCGCATAATAGGGTCCACACCCAGGGTTTCAACCTCCTCTACTTCAACCCCCACATCCTTGTCATCCATCAGGATGTCTTCGATGTCCTCCTCCTCTACCTCTAGGTTTATAGCCTTTCCTTTCTCCTGTGCAGTGGGCTTTGGTGGGTTTCGTCTTGGTGATGCATGCACCGGTATGGCAGGCTACATTCCCTTCTTGTCCTTCATGGTTTCTTGATTGGTTGTAGTCTCGGCATTATCGGTGACTTAGGGTCCTCTGAAAATACTTCGGAAACCTTTGGGGCAGCTTCTTCGGCCTCCATATTAATTTCCTGCACATTCTCCTCAGCTGCCATTTCTTCAGTGTCCATAGCTTCTGTGCGTGTCGACATGACGCTATTGACTAGTTCCTATGTCTCCTTTGACAATTGTTCAAACATCGGATTCGCTATCAGATCTTGAAATAATTCACGGTTCATGTGCACCTGAGAGCGCAACAACTCAATTCTCAAAATGCCAAGTGTTTTTCGTTGGGTAGCCACTTGTAATTTATAGGGCATTTCGAATTCAAATCCGATCGTTCCCCCCAAAATTGGTTCATTAATGTCAGATTGGCCGCAGATTTTCAAGGATCTAATCCATAAATTTCGTCTTAAATGTTGGCCACCCACTCCATTTGGCCTCACTTCTACCGTCTTTTCATGAACAGTGACTTTAACGGTCACTTTCCAGCTGACCTACGTGATTTCTCCCTGGGTAGCGCTGCTCCCTCCGCACTGTCGCGGACCCAATGACACTTCCTTTCTTTGCACCATTCGCCAATCACGCAGCTCCCCAACCCAGGAAATATAGTTTATAGTCCCATGCTTCCTTTCAGCTGCCTAGAGCACTAAGATTGTGCTACCTTCATTTAGTCACATGGCCAGACCACCGGTGTATGGCTTCAAGCAACTTCCATTCACCTTTCCCTAGTAAGTGTTCTCCATTCAATTTGACCAGCTGTACCACTCCTCAGTCGGTAATCTCCTTAATGACATAAGGCCCTAACCAATGCATCCTAAACTTCCCTATAAATTTATCAAACGTATTATCATATAATAAAACCAGGTCACTTACCTTAAATGAGCGCAGCTTAATGTGTCAATCATGCATGCCTTTTCGCACTGCTTTTGGACCTACTGGTGAAATCTAGCTACAAATATTTCTTCCTCCAATTCCTCCAGTTGTGCGAGCCTCTCCTCTAGGGCTCCATGATCCGTCATACCTATGAGCACTACTATGCGCAGGCTAAGCACAATATACACCATAGGAATTACCGCTTCAACACCATAGACAAGCCTAAAAGGGGTTTGTTCAGTCAACTTCTCGCATGTCGTTCGATAAGCCCATAGTACTGCAGGTATGCGTAGGTCCCAGTCACCTTGCTAAGCATTAAAAACCTTGGTTAGTGTGTTTTCAACTACTTTGTTGAATGCTTCCACCATCTCGTTAACTTGCGAGTGATAAGGCGTTCTCTTTTAGTGGTATACCTGAAATTCCTCCATTAGCGCACTAATTGTCTCATTAAGGAAGTGTGTACCACAATCACTCATTAAGATCTTCGAACATCCAAATCATGTCAATACATGCTCAAAGAGGAACTTTGCAGCTATCGCGCCTATGCAATCCTTCACAGGTTGCGCTTCTACCCAATGAGTCAAATACTTTGTCACGGTGATAATGTACCTTTCTCTTGTCTTTCCTTGTGGATGAATGGGTCCTACAAAATCTATCGCCCACTTCTCAAAAGGTTGCAATGTCATCTGCAGATTCAAAGGCATCTCATCCCTCTGTGATGGCCTGCCAATTCTTTAACATACATCACATGCCTTGCAATATGTTTTTGAGTCCTGATGAAGGGTTGGCCACCACAACCCTGCACGTAGAATCTTCTGCGCGGTTGTTCTCCCTGCATAATGTCCTCCTGCGGCACCCCCATGAGCATTTGCAAGAATGCTGCTTCTTTTGAACTCAGGTATATATCGTCGCAATATCTCATCAGTCCCCATCTTGTACAGATGCCCAACAATGATAGAGAAATATTTCGTGCGCGCCACTAGTTCCTTCTTTTGCTAGACAGTGTATCCTTCTAGAGCAGTTCCTGTCGTTAGGAAGTGGATTATATCCTCAAAATGACCATCCACGATGCGCACTGCGAATAGTTGTGTGTCAGGCAATCCCTCCTCCAAATTAGTGGGATCTTCCCCTGTTTCGATGCGCGACAGATGGTCTGGTCCCGCGTTCAGTCATTTAGGCTTCACAACAACTTCAAAATCGTACTCTTGGAACAATAAGAGCCACCTTCATATTCTCCCCCCAACACAGGCTTATTGACCAGGTACTTCAGCGCAAAGTGATCCGTATATATCTTAAAATGGCCTCCCAACAAGTAGCGCCTATACTTCTGGAGCGCATACACCATAGCTAGCCCTTCGTGCTCGGTGGTGGAATAGTTCTTCTCTGCTTTTGATAATCGTCGACTTGCAAACACAATAAGATGGTTCAAGCCTTCTCCACCAGCCTGTGTCAGTACTGCTCCCAGCACTATACATGACGTGTGACATGTACATGAAACTCTTTCTTCTAGTCCGAGAAGACTAGAATCGGCACGGTGACCATCTTTTCTTTAAATATATCCAAGCTCTTCTTGTAGTCATCGTTTCAACAAAATGTGACATCCTTCTTCAACAATTTCTCCATAGGTGCGGTGATCTGGGCATAACCTTTGATAAACTTTATGTAATATCCCATATGTCCCAAAGTAGCACGCAGCTGCTTCACACTCCGCGACGCTTCCAAGTTTAGTATCATTGTTATCTTCACGGGGTCTACCATCAGTCCCTATCTGCAAACCACCACATGCCCCAATAGATTCCAAAAGGAACAAAAAACAAACACTTCTTGAGATTGAGCGCGATTTGGTATCTTCGGCAGGTATCCAGCATCAGGCACAAGCTTGCTACATGGCGCATAACTAGCCCAAACACAGTCTAGCCATAAAAATATACCTCGAGGAACTTATGAATAAATTCCTTGAATGTAGCAATAACTACGCACGAGAATATTGCAGGTGCATTCTTCAATCCAAACAGCATTACAGTGTACTGAAAACAACCCCACTCAGTGGCAAAGGTTGTCTTGCTCCTATCCTCCGACGCGATTTTGATCTAGTGATACCCAAAGAACCCATCATTAAAGGAATATGCTTCCTGGCCACCTACATTGTCCAACACTTCATCGGTGAACAGAGTCGGGAAAGAATCATGTACACAAGCATCATTCAGCTTTTTGAGATCCATGCATATCCTTATTTCATCCTTCTGCTTCTTTTCCTGTACCACCATTGGACTTACCCAGTTAGATTCTTCCACAGGCTCAACAATGCCTGCCGCGAGCATCTTTTCTAGCTCTAAGTGGACCTTCTCCTTATATTTCGGATTGAGACAGTAAGGTATTTGCTTAACCGGCTGTGAATCGGGCTTCAACATAATCTTCATCATTCCTAGGTCCCTGATTATCCCTTTCAGGTCCATAAACTTTTTAGGGAATAAATCCTGGTATTTGCGGAGAAATTCAATGACCTTATCCACCGTCGTGTCATCCCAGTAATCTCCAATATTCACAAATTTGGGCTCTACCTTAGTACCAATGTTTACTTGTTTCGTTTTCAATGGTGCAATTATATCAAGGTTCTCAATCTACAGTCCTTGAACCTCGCAGTGACCTTCTGTTTCTGAAATGTTAATCTTCCATGGATCCTCATCCTCTTCTTTACCAGTTACATTATAACATTCTAGTGTGCAACTTAGCTGAGTAGCCCATTCAGGCTGAATCAAGTCTAAAGGATCCTACGGTATCCTAAATATCACTGCTTTCACCTGTTATAGCGCTTCATCAATGTTGTCAAACCTGTCCTCAAAACTGAATGTCACCATGGATCCCTCGCGCAGGATATCCCATTCACCTGTCCCATGGCAGAGCTCTGTTTCTACGTACCAATTCATCGGGACCACATCCAGGGTATGAAAGAACACGTTCACCCATCTAGGTTGGGGATTTTTGCCATAAGCTTGGGTCCATTTGGTCAAATCCGTGCGCGGATCATCCTGCCCATCATACTTGTCTAGCATTCGCATCTTAGGCTTCTCGAATCGTGTTCTCATCAAATTTTCCCTTATGCGTACCCCACCACCTTGCGCACATAGCACACAGTGCCTAGTCCAATGTCTGGAAGCGCTGCTTTTCTAGTACCTCCCTTTCAAATGCATCCAAAAAGATATCTACCTCATTCAGGCCATCATAAGTAAGCAGATTTCTTACCTCTGACGACACACAGCACAATGATCAGGTCATCATATTGCAATTCAACGTAGTTAGTTCACGTAACCAATTTTGCCAGCGTTTTATTTCTTCATCGGAGCCTGAAGTGCAAGAACTCTCACGATCCCATGTAATTCATCCATCCACGATGGGGTTCACCCAATATTGGTCTTACACTGTTATCTTATAGATACAGTCCAGATCGTCATCTCTCTCATAATCACGGACTGGTTCAGTATAGCACGATCCTTCAGTAGGATTTAGAGGTACTATTATGCGTAGTGATTTCTTCTCAAATATCATCTTTCGCTTCTTCAGATTGATTACCCTGTTGTCATCCACTATCTCTATTACTTCAAAATTAGCCACCGTGCTCACATCTTCAATATCCACAGTCACCCCTTGTAGTCGTCCCATGTGGACGATCTTTTGCTGATTATCCATCCTAAGTTGAATCGGAGACCATTGCAACATGGGCCTCCCCATTTGTTGCCAAGTCTGCTTTGGTAGGACGTTCGTGTCTGACCCCAGGTCCAAAATAACCTAATCCATTTCATACTCTCCTATCTGTGCGACCAGTCTCATTTCTCGTCCCGTTCTTATTTTATGTTTGCCAATCTTTCGTACTACACGCGACTCTCCCGACGCGGTTCCAACGCATCTATTGATGAGCTCTTGTAACCCTTTCACATCCTTACTATCGCGTAGTAACTTCATACAGGTCTCCAGGAAAGTTGTGAGCATAGAGGGGCCCATCTCTTGATCAGGCTTATCCTTTCCTCTTGAGGTGGAGGCCTCAGTGAAGCTCTTCTTAGATTCCATGAAGATTTCACGTGTGCACTTCAAATTAAACTTGGCCTCCTTCGCTGGAGCTTTGAGAACCCATGTATTGTCTTCTTGTTGTTTCCTCTTATCATCTCCTATCAAGATTGCACTTCTGAGCACTATATTTACATTTGGATCCTCTTTTTGTGGCTTAGATCTTATCATTTGAAGGTTTTGAGTTGGTGGAGGTGGTAGCGCCCCTTTGTCACGTATCCTAGCTATCAAAGTAGGACAGTCTTCCGTTTCATGATCAAATAGTGTGTAATACTTGCATGACGGATGTGTTGGGTTAGTGCAATCGCAAGCATAGTGTCTTGGTCCTTCCCAATTGTAGCAAATCAATTGTCCTCAACCTTTTCCATGTCCTCGCCTGCCTCGGCCTCGTCCGCGCCCTTGAAATCCTATCCGCGCCATCCCTGCGCTCTGGTCAAGGGACCACATTTCGGCCTAAACCCTATAGGCAGGAGTTTCTATCCATCATCAATTCATAGCTCCTGGAAGTACACTCATCATGCCCTACTGACCCACAAAAGTTTCAGAACAGTTGTTGTGGTGTCTGTACAAACTTCTGTAAAAAGTGGCAGTTATCCGTGGCATGTTTTCTGGCTACCTGACAGATAGCACACCATAATGCAGGCCCCACACTAGGTCCTACTTGAGCTTCTAGCCTTAAAGAGATCGGTCCTCCTCCTACAATTTACAAAGACTGGGAAATGGTCTTTGTCATGACCCTCACTCTTGCATTTCAAGCACCATAACTCCTCGCGCACCTCTCGTCGAACCGTCTTGTCCTGCTTCAGACTTTGCATCTCAAGGCATAGATTCTTCAGCTGCGCATGGATCTATTGAACCCGTAGGTTTGGATCTTTCATCGGGGTTTCATGTAGTTTCATGGCAATCTCGAAGGCCTCTACATGAGTTGTTATCTTTTGTTGCGATAGCGTAGCCCTTAAATGTGGTAGTATAGAAGCCACAAACCACTTGCGATGTTACCCGTCTATCAAATTCATGTTGGCTTCGCGTATTCTACACTCCAACTTCTAAGTCATCTCACCCGATTGCATCACGATTTATTTGAACCCCACAATCTATTTCGCCTCAGATTTAAGCCTACTGAATTCTCTATTTAATGCTGCCTAGATATCCACCACTCCAACATTCAGGTTATCATTAGAGTACTTAATATAACAGGTTAGCGCGCGATCTTGTAGAGCACTAACCAGTGTCGCCTTCTTCATATGATCATCTGTAACACCTTGAGATTCCCATACAACACTCACAATGAACCATAATTGGTCCAGGTTCTCATTTCCCAAGCCTTTGAACATAGGCAGCTTCACTGTATTTTCCATACTAAACAGTGGTGGAGGTAGAGGTGGTATGGGTGAAGTTCGAGGTGATGGTGGTGAAGTTGGAGGTGGTGTGGTTGGAGGTGTTATTCACAGGAATCCTTGTCTTATTAGTTGAATAGCACTTCGCGGAGAAACCTTCGTTATCCCTTATTCATCACCTCACGGAGGCGAAATTAAGGGACCATACTCCGGACCCTTTTTTTCCTTTGTTCCTGTAAGTTTTTCCACTTCGCGTAGTCCCCAACCTCAAGGTAGTTGCATAACTTGTTTTTCACACAATAGAATCTTAATCCAGGTATTCAAAGATTTTACGTACTTACCTCGCGATCCTTTGAAAAAGCGTTGCTCCCTCTCACTGTAGTTGACTGAGGTATTGACCACGAATTCAGTCACAAATCCTCCTATGACATGATCGAGCCAATGATCGATAGTGCAGACGATCTTATCTTTTGATGCTTCCAATTTTTGTATTAGCTCTGAGGTCCACACAATAAGACCGTAAAGTTTCCACCTTCCTTGGCTATCTGCTAGCTTTGCGATCCACTCATATAGCTCAATAGGGAAGGAGCACAAAAAGATCTCGTGGATCTTGGTATATAGGTATCAGTCCAACCATTGTTCCTTCGTTAGCCACAGGTTTCTGTTCTTCTGCACCGTGAATTCCTGGATATTTCTATCCAACCAATATCCAATCTCATTCTTAGTTGGATTCCAGTGATACGACATCGCACATCTCTTTATGCAGATTCTGGTCCAGGCAATGGAACCATTTGTTGGCTTGAGGGGGCCTGACCCAGCTTTAGCGTTAATTAGCTAAAAAAATACCTACTCTACTGGCCCTTTCGGCATCAGCCCGCAGAGTGCGGACCGAAGTCTCATCCGAAGTAGTATGGGGGGATGTTGGAACCAAGTTTCCGCACCCTGAGATGGTTGTGATGTTGTTTGATTCCTTCTATCCCTGCCTTCGTGCAGGTTGCTTATTTCTAGGGCTGCAAGACAAACCCTCTATTCCGGCCTTCAATACCTCCGCGAAATTATGTGATCGACCTTGACGCAGCCCTAACCTGTTACTCAGGTACTTTTGCGCTGCTAGAGTAGCGTGTTGTACATGTTCCCCAATCAATCTAAGTGACTTGCTTATATTATCAAATAGTTATAGTTAACACCGTGTAACCAGATATTCGTAATTGCGGTCTTTCGTGCATTATATAAGCACAATAAAGGAAATTCATACATAAAATATCCAGATGCATCAACAGAAAAAAGAAAAAGAAATTTCAGAATATCTCTCTTTATTAATATCTTCCAAGTGTTTATAGACTATGTCCACCCTACACACATAGCTATAGGGGTCCGCGCACTCAGCTGCAGACTTCTACCCTAGGCCTCTACGCACTCAGTTGTAGAGCCTCTACCTACACTAAAACCCAAGACTTAGACTTCTTTCTCCAAAGCTATGACTCTCTTACATGTTGTGTCCCTCTAACTACTTAGAGCTTAGATCTTTTCATACAATCCCATGGTCCGCGGACCATGGGTAGATCTCTTACAACTGACTTCACTTTACAAAACTAAGAGCAGACTACCCTTTATGACACATAACACCTACGCGCTCCACAACTATAAAATGCGGAGACTTTACTATTTTATTACAAAATGTAACTCAAACATGGGCTTTTAGCCCAAAAACTTCCCTTGGGGGATTCCGCTCCCAACATTTATGTAATAAACCCAATAGGGTTGAGTCATAGTCAGTTAAGAATTAATAAAGCTTGTATTAATAATTGTAAGTGGTTGACCCGCAATTAAGAAAGGGACCATCATTAGTTGCAATAGGCCATAATTAATAAATAAAGTGGTTAACCCTTGTTATGCAAAGGACCACTAGTCGTTAGGTTGTTGAAGGTCATTTAGCTATAAATAGTCGTAGTTAGAAGGGAAAGATCATCGATTCTTATTTTGTAATCGAGCTCTACTCTGCTGGAGGTTTCCCCCTCGAAGAGGCGAGTGAACATTTCTTTCATCTCTGCATAATAAAATACTTGTTGTTTTTCTCATTTTATTATGTGTTCTAGGTTGTATTTCTTCGCATATGTGGTATTCTGGAATTTCTCGCAGGTCAAGAGCATAACAATTCCTTTCACTAGTTAGCTCTTGTTGTCTCCAAGTTTGACAGAGTGAGATGATTTTCCCTTAGATAGGGTTTGGATTTGACTGCATTCTCTTGTCATATGTCTAGAGGCGCCACTTTCAATAACCCATACATTCTCATCCTTGAATGTGCTAGATAAAGTGGAGAAAAATATTCCATATATTACTTCCTTTGTGAGCTTGGAGATGATATTCAATAGATAATTCTTGATAGATGCAATGCATTTTCCAAGAGCCTTGAAGCCCTTCCTTATAAACCTTTCCATAGTGCCAACAAAGATGTGATGTTTAGTCTCCTTCTCGCACCTTAGCAAAGGAGACTTGTAGATTATAACTTATTTTCCTTAACTTGATAATTACTTGTGATGTTCCCTTATTACTTCTTTAATTTTGTTCACCAAGAAATGAACAAAACAAGAAGATAACCAAGAGATAGAGTACACAAGATATATGCTTCAAGCCAAGGAAAAACCACTCCATGGGGAAAACCCAAAAAATGATTCTTCTTCTGTTAATATGCTTACAAAAGAGATTTCCAAGACCCAAACCCAAGCCAAAAAACCCTCCAAGACCCAAGTCAGAACCCAACAAGATCTTACTTGAGACAACTTCCAATAGTTTGATATTGTTATACTACTACTGCAACTTCGACCCCAGCAGCAAAATTTTGGCCTTGAAACTTCGCCCCCTTGCAGTTGCTTCAGAATTTTTTCTTCTTATACTTGGAAGATTCACAAACCCTAGCAAGATAGAGAGAGAAAGACAACTTTGATAAAATTTGACTTCTTCTCCTTTTCTTCATGTTAAAGGAAATGTAACTAGGTCTGGTCTTCATAAATGTAATTTTGACATTTGTATTTATTCATGAAAAGAGAATTTAGTTTTATATTATTTATCAATGAGTTTCTTTGTCATTGAAGTAGGTCAAGTACATGTTTAAGTGCTTCTAGAAATTCAAAAGGTCAATGTATTTATGTAAGACCCTTAGAGGGCATGTTACACTATGTATAAGGTCAAAGTAATACCTCCAAGACAAGTGCAAGTCATCTCCATGCAACAACGTCCTCCAAAAGAAGAAAAATGATGAAGAAAAGTTCATGTCGACCTAAATATAGCAAGTCAGCCTAAAGGAGGGACAATCCTCTATATATAGAGGTTGTCCACTCCCTCTCAATGTCCACCAAGCATCTCATAAATCAGCGAAGGATAGGAGCCGAGAAGAAAGAGGAAAAGACAAGTCTAAAGGATCTCCTAAGTGCATCAAAGAAAGGATAAGGTAAAGCAAAGGTATAGGACTATTTCTAGGGCTAGAAACAGTCACACGTGCGAAGAAAGGGACGGTAAATCTACAGGTGTAACAACAACTAGAGAACAGTCCAAAAATCATTATTAGTTGGGTTAGAAATTAGGCCTACAAGGCCTCCCAAGTCAAGAAAAGAAGTATCTCTCTCAGACAAAGGTGAAAGGACCCTAAACTACAAGGATCCCTACCACATGTGCGAAGAATTTAGTGCTGATGTACAGTCATATCGAGTTTTCTCCTACATCTCAAGAAACATCTCGTTTGGTGAAATAAGGAAGGAGTCTACTTGAGAAAAGGACATCAATAAGTACAGGAGAGGAACATCTCATATAAAGCTCTCTCAGGAAAGGTCTATCTCTAGACAAGCAACAAAGAAGGAGGACGAAGTGCTAGGGAGAAAAGTGTCGGAAGAGGGAAGTCTATGTGCAAGGAAGAAAGTGCAAAAAAGAGGAGAGGACTTGACTTGTGCTTGGAGGACATCCTAGTGAAGGGTCTAGCATTTAGCATTGATAAATAAGAAGCTCCAATAAGAGAAATTTACCAAATGGGTTTCCTCTCTAAGAGAGAGAGGTTTTGGCCCTAGTAGAGAGCCAACATTTGTGTTCTTGTCTTTATGTTTTTGGTAGCAGTTTGATGAAACACACACACTAATAATAAGAAGAAGATAAAGTTAAGATAATTTTAAAAGTGCTTCACAAATTGTTATCAACTGGAGAAGAATCATAATACACACTAGTGCCCATGATTCTTCAACATGGTATCAGGCTAAGGTGACACATCAAGGAAAAGGCATCTCAAGAACACTAATCAAGGAATGACATCTACAAAAGTTGAAGCATCTAGTCAAGAAGTATCAATCACTTCAATAAGGTCTACTATCTATCTTTCATCAAGGAATACTATAAAGCAAGAAGAGCCTCACATAAAGTCACCTACAAGAAGAGCAAATCAAGGAAGGACCTACATCAAGCTACAAGTCATCAAGAAACTCTCATCATTAAGTCAAGTCCACTTGGAGAAAGAAACTTGAAGAACATCAAGATCTAAGGAGGGAAAGCCATCAAGTCTTCAAGAAGAAAGAAAGTCTACTACATCTCAAAATCTATTGAGTAAGTATATGTCCCCTTCTGAATATACATTAATGTATTTTTGCAAGGAAAGCAATAATTTGGCAGGTACTAATAACTTTCTTTCATGAAAGAAGAGGATTCGCATAACACATCAAAGGGAATGTTACTATTCTTGCTAAGGATAAAACTCAAGCCTTAGCCAATTATAATAAGGATTATACAAGAGATCAAAGGATTCTAATAGAATCCATCAAAGTCTCTCTCATTCCTTATGTCTCCAAACTTTAAACATCAAAAGAAAGCTATGATAAACTAGTAGAGATATTCTCGGTAAGCACATTTGGAGAAGTGATATCTCTTCGAAATGAGTTGTACAAGATGAAGATATCAAAGGAAGGAATAGATCCCTATTTCATTAAGATATCTAAGATGAGGGATCAACTTCAAGAGGATTGGGGCAATTTCACATCAAGCATATATGCCAAGAAGGAAGCCACCCCAGAAATGTGGTCTCTATGCAAGATAGAGGAAGAATTAAAGCAATGGAATATGTGGGATCAAAGGAGCAAGCATTGCTACCATGGCCAAGAGAAATGGAAAATTTGGCAAATTTGGTCCACAAAGAACAAACAACAAAGATATGTCCAAAATCCAATTCTATGGATGCCAAGAATATGGACACTACAAAAGTAATTTTCCTAAACTAAATAAGGACAACAACAACAAAGAAAAAGAGAATAAGATCATGTGACTCAGGAAATGAAAGAAGAAGACAAGAAGCAAAAGAAGGAATATCTTGTGGATGTCTACTATGAATAAGTCTACACTTTCCTTAAAGTCTTCTGTCAAAGATTTGAGTAGGATAGGAGCATGTAAGAATAGAGTAAAATTACATGGCTAGAAACATCTTCTAGAATATAGAAGCATGAAGTACATAGACTTCTAAATACTCATGCAGAAAGAGTATTTATAAATGAGAACAAAACGCATGGTTAGAAATATCTTCAAGAATATAGGAGAATGGTAGATATAGCTCAAGATATTCATTTAGAAGGAGCATACCTAGAATAGGACCTCATCCACAATGAAATAAAATTGATCATGATTAAGAATCTTAGAAGACCTCCATAATCAAAAGGAAAGAAACATTTGCAGGGTAATGGTCTTCAAGATCCTATGATGGAATTCTCAAAAGAAGATTCATAAAACAAAAGCAAATGTCTCATTAGGAATCCCATTCATGGCATTCAAGAAAAGGATGATATGTAGTCAAGCTAAGATGAAGAAAGAAGGGATTCAACAAGGACAACCAAATGAAGTTAATATGGTCAAGGAGAATCAATATGAGGTATGTATGCATCAAATTTTAGTCATGTTATCATTTGTATATTATTGAGTCATGGGAATAGTTATATAACATGATCAAGTAGGAAATAAAATCTTTCACCAATGACATGCTAGAAGGCATGTACTACAATGCAATAAAGGTCAACGAAAGAAAAATACTCACATAAGGAGTATAAGATTGCTAACTAAGGAGCAAGTAATGAAGGAGTGTTGACTAGTCCTAGAAGAAAGTAATGAAGAAGTGGTCTAAAAAGGAGCAGAAGGTGGTTGATCAATCTATCCATGAAGAACAAAATGAAGAAAAATATCAAGCATGTGAAGAACACCATGATCACAAAGAATCACTATCTGACAAGATCCATTGAAAGACATCTCCATAAAGATGGTAGGAAAACACTGACTAAGAAAAAAAAGATCAAAGGACCCTTAACACCTATGAAGGCCTTGGAGTATGAAAGATGCAGATAATTGATTCTACTCTACAAAGATGTCATGGTGAAGAAGATATCCAACAAATGTACCATTTAATGTTGAAGAAATATCAGGATGAATTCATGAAGGGCTACTAGATCAAAGCATGGGAACAAGAAAGTACAAAGAAGCATCCATGTGAAGAGCAGTCTGAAGAATAGACAAGAGGACGAGGAATAACTAGATGAAAGGAGAACCTGATATATTTGACAAGAAGGCCACTTTCCATGAAGGAAGCAATGACATGACTAACCAGAAAGGAAATTGATCGATGGATGGTGCCCTACCAAGAAGAGGTTCAAATAAAGACTTCATGACATCAAAGGAAGGAAGGAGATCAAGCAGCTGGAGAACCCACAAAGAAGAAGTTGTTGATGAATAGTGTTACACAAAAATATCGTCACCAAGACTATTTGCAGCTAGTATGGGTCTATCATCACTTATATTGTCCTCCTAAGCAAGTCTCAGACCTCAGCTCTTCATGTCAAGCTTTGAAAATGAGAGAAAGACATTAAAAATCAATAAAGCTCTGGTTCCGCACTTTCTCTCACTGTTACCTGTGGTCCCGCACCCTTTGTTCAAGTTACCTGCAGATCTGCCCACTTTGTCTGTAAAGGGGTGGGTGCAGACCCCTATGAAAGTCAAAAAGGCGCAAGTTTATTCTAAAAAACTCACTTTGGGATAAATTCTAGATGATTCTAGAAGGAATTTTGACGTGGTTTTTTCGCTCCAAGGTTGTTCATGCATCCCAAAATAGAAGGAGCTAATCCCTTGATGAGAGGAGCTATCCCTTTGAAGGAGGGCTTTATCCCTTTGAAGGAGGACCTAGTAACTTCCCTCCATTGCACTATAAAT